>CAUOFW020004982.1:0-28935 GCA_963454935.2 Ilex paraguariensis
ATTACTGCCACCCACCACCTCTCACTACCACTATCGCCCACCACCTCTCACTTCTCATCTCCACTATAATCGATGCTTAAATTCATTTATCTTTCCTTTATATTTGTAATTTGATTTTGGATATAAATAAAAATATATTTATTGTTTATTATTTTTTATTACTCTGTGTCTTCGCACTAGCAATAACTAGTTAAAAGATATATAGACAAATAAGATACATCATAATACAAATAATTAACTTCTCATCTAATTTTCTTCGATTTTGGAGGGATTGATTTTGATGAGTTATAATAAAAGTTAATTCATCTTCTTTTCCATCATTTCTATTTTTCTTCCTTACTAAACATGATATTTATTTTTTTAACTTTTCGTTCTTTTATTTTTTTCATCATACTAAACGGAGCATTAATTTAATTTGTCCATGTAACACATTAATATTATGGGTGTGTCTCATCAATATTAAATGAGAGGTCAACGATCATAAATTGATAGTGGGCTCCAGTACTATCTGTAAACAGCTACCAAATCAAGATCTACATAATATTATTGTAATTTTGTAAACAACAGATGGGGTGCAATGAAAGTGTAAGAAACAATAATGGTGCCAGTATCAATATATATAATTAATTTTTTATTTATTTTACTCTTAATTTAGAATGAATTGATTTTGGTAAATTGAAATGAAAGTTAATTCATCTATTTTTATTATTTTTCTTCCTTATCAAATATAATATTTTATTTATGTTTTTAATTTTTTATTCTTTTAACTTTTTATAATTCTATTTTTTAATCATACGTACCAAACAAAACATTTGAATTATTTATGTTTATTGATCATAAAAATGAAAAAATTAATTTTATGCATACCTTATTAATATGTATTTGATCCAAAAAGTAAGAGCATACTACGGTACCAAAATGAAAAATTTTGGTACCATACCGAAAAACTATCAATGGAGGACAAAAGTACAACATCAATGGAAAGTTTACGACTATAATAAACATAATTATAATTTTAGTGAAAAATTTACAACAATAGTGGACAAAATTATCATAATAGTAGAAGAAATTACAACATCAGTAAAAAAATTTATAACAATAGTGGATAAAATTACAACATCAATGGACAATTTAATATAATAATAAGCACAATTACTACAACAGTGGGCAAACGTTTACTATCATTTAGAGTATAAAATTATATTTTGTGGGTTTGTGATCGATCACTAATATTAATTGATTGATCAGTAAAAAATTATAACATCAATAGAAAAATTTATAACAGTAGTGGATAAATTTACAATATCAATAAAAATTTATAGTATCAATGAAAAATTTGCAATAGCAGTAGGTAAATTACAACAGTAGTGGACAAACTTTAATCAATATAGTGATAAAAATACGACTGACACTTTTAACTACATTTATGACAAAAAGAGGTGAAGTGAAAATCATGGTGAATAAATTTACCATAATTGGGGAAAGGTTATGACATCAAAGAAAAATTTTACTATAATTCAGAGTTAAATACAATGATTATGTAAAATTTTCACTATTGTTGTAAATTTTCTCACTAATGTTATAAATTTTTCATTGATTTTGAAATTTTGTCCACCGTTGTGATAATTTTTTTCACAAATATTGTAAACTTAAAATGATTGTGATTAAGGTTATTAGTATATAAATAAATTTTACTTTCATTTTGGTTAATATTATAAGAATCGTGAATAATAATACAAACTTAAAAGTAATTTTACGATATGAGTGAGATGTCATAATGTTGTATTTATGACAAATGTGGTTAAAAGTATCAAAATGTTATCAATTTTCATTGATGTTATAAATTTGTCCATTATTGTTGCAAATTTTTTCACTGATATTGTAATTTTTTCACTGATCGATCAATCAATATTAGTGATCGATCACAAACCCTCAAAAAATAATTTTGATACTTTAAATGGTGGTAAAAATTTGCCCAATTGTAGTAATTTTATCTATTATTATAGTAAATTGTCCATTAATATTATAATTTTGTTCACTAATATTGTAAATTTTTTATGATGTTATAATTTTGTTCACTAATATTATAATTTTGCTTACTATTATTGTAAATTTTTTATTGATATTTTAATTTTATTCACTATTGTGATAATTTTAACGAGCACACTTAGAAAATTTTTACTATTATCGTAATTTTTACATTATTATTGTAAATTTGTCACTCATATTATAATTTTACACTCAATTAACTTAAATAGAAGCTTTTCGGTACGTATCCTAGTCTGGTCCAAAAAGTTTGTTACAGGAAAAATTACTTTTTCCGTACTAAAGTCTCACCTAGTACAAATTGTCTAGGGAATTTCTGAGTTTATAATGTTAATGACATCAGGCTTACGATTGTGTTCACATCACCATCGTGTAAGCACCAGTGCGCGCACGCACGCACCTAGCCAGAGTTCTCTCTCTCTCTTCTAGAAAACACAGGTCCTCTCGGAAAGCTCTCCCACAAATTTCCCACTTACAAATTCGGGTAAGATTATAGAAATTTTAAAAATTAATTTAATTTATTAATATAATAATTTGTTAAAATAATGATGATAAATAAATATAAGAGTTATCATCAAATATAAGAGTTAGGATCAAAATAATATTACTAAATTATATCATTACTATATCAGTAATATATATTTATTTATTTACTTTTTTGAAAAAAAAAGAGGAAGAAATTTCACCTCAACAAAGCCTTCCAAAATCAGCTATATAAACTTCTCTCTTCTGCTTCATCTTCGACCTTCACAAAAAACCTCTCTCTCCCTCTTTCTCTCTCTCTCTCCCTCTCTCTCTCTCTCTCTCACACACACACACACAATAAACACAAACACACACCTCCATGGAACAGACACCTCACATAGCCATGGTACCAACGCCTGGAATGGGTCACCTCATCCCAATTGTGGAGTTTGCAAAGCGTCTCATTCTTCAACACAACTTCTCCATAACTCTCATCCTCCCCACCGGCGGACCTCTGTCCCAAGCCCAAAAAACATTTCTCGAAGCTCTTCCTAATGGCATGAGCTACCTTCTTCTTCCTCCTGTTAATTTCGATGACCTACCCAGTGATGATAAGATTGAAACAAGGATTTCTCTAACTATCACTCGCTCACTTCCCTCTCTTCGACAAGTTTTCAAACAGTTGGTGGCGACAACTCGGTTAGTTGCTCTTGTTGTTGATCTGTTTGGCACTGATACTTTTGATGTTGCTAATGAATTCAAAGTCTCCCCTTATATTTTCTTCCCATCAACGGCCATGGCCTTGTCTTTGTTCCTTCATTTGCCAAACCTTGATGAGTCTGTGACATGCGAGTACAGAGACCTGCCTGAACCGGTTCAAATCCCGGGTTGCATACCGATTCATGGAAGGGAACTTCTGGACCCGGTTCAGGACCGAAAGAACGATGCATACAAATGGGTTCTCCATCATGTTAAGAGGTATAGATTGGCAGAGGGAATTATGGTGAATAGCTTCAAGGACTTGGAGCCAGGGGCTGTGAAAGCTTTACAAGAGGAAGAACCGGGTAAGCCACCGGTTTATCCCATTGGACCGCTCGTACAAATGGGGTCAAGCAGCCAAATTGATGGGTCTGAGTGTTTGAGATGGTTAGGCGATCAGCCTAGTGGTTCTGTATTGTTCATCTCTTTTGGAAGTGGTGGGACCCTCTCATATGAGCAGCTCAATGAACTGGCATTCGGATTAGAAATAAGTGAGCAGAGATTTTTATGGGTTGTTAGAACTCCAAATAATAAAGTTGCCAATGCCACATACTTTAACGTCCAAGGCCCAAAAAAAGATCCGTTTGACTTTCTACCAAAGGGATTTTTAGAAAGGACCAAAGGGTGTGGTCTGGTTGTGCCATCTTGGGCACCACAAGCCCAAATCCTTAGCCATGGCTCGACCGGTGGGTTCTTAACCCACTGCGGTTGGAACTCAACCCTCGAGAGTGTGGTCAATGGCATCCCATTAATCGCTTGGCCTTTGTATGCAGAGCAAAAGATGAATGCAGTAATCCTGACGGAGGATATAAAAGTAGCTCTGAGGCCAAAGGTTGATGAAAATGGTCTTGTGGGTCGTCTTGAGATTGCAAAAGCTGTGAAGAGTCTAATGGAAGGAGAAGAAGGGAAACATGTTCGCAGCAGAATGAAAGGCCTAAAGGATGCTGCTGCTAAGGTTCTTAGTGAAGACGGGTCTTCTAATAAAACACTTTCTGAATTGGCTTTTAAGTTGAAGAATAAGATTGTTAGTCATTAGATTAGATTAGCGTTCATCTCTCTCTCTCTCTCTCTCTCTCTCTCTCTCTCTCTCTCTTCATGTCCTTATTTTCTAGGGTTATGGTCTCCATGTACTTAATTTCTAGGTTCAAAGTCTGCATAAAAATGTTGGGTTGTCTGTAATTTGATATTGAAAGTTGAATTTCGTTTGGTTAAGGTAATAATTTTCTTTGTTTTTTTCCTAGCTTAATAAGTTGAAGTAGTAGGTGAAATAGGTGTATCCACATAATATAATGCAGCTGAATAGCAGCCAACCAAATGGGTTGGGAGGACCCCAACTACTTTGAAGTTTCGTTGAATCATAATAAAGTGGCGAGCACCAAGCATCAGTGGAGTAGGTGGCTGGCATCAAATGACTAAGAAGAATATGTTAGTCTTAGTCCAATGCTGTATGATTGATCTAACGAACATGAACAGAAATAAAATGATACACGATCACCCAACTGATATGGTTGACAATCTAAAATAAGATTATCAGAGTGCTATAATCTAAATGATTTTTCACCCTTTGTTTTTTTCTTGAACTATTTGGTGCTTGATTATCAGTGCGCTATAATGGTGCTGAGTTTGTCATGCATGAAGCTTGTTCAGCCAATTAGGGGATTCTTGTGATATTTTTTAGAGTTATGGGACATTTTCAAACACTCCAAAATGACGATACGTGTTCTCGGCGTCAATAGATACTCGCCGATCAGATCACGACACATGCGTGTTGGTCCATAATCCTCCTTCCCCCGAGAGTACTATTCACAGGGATCAAGGATCCCCAGTATGACATAGATCGACATGTATCCCTCGGTCAGTTTGGGTACATCGGCCCCTAGTGACACTGGACCATCGGCACCGAGGTATATCTGTCTACGAAGCATTTCTGCACCTGTAGGGGCTACTGATTGACGGGTTACTAGCTTAGGTTAGGCTAGACTATCTATCATGACATCGTTCCACTCAAATGGTGTCAGGAGGCACAAGAACGCAGAAGGCTCAACCAAAGGGGAATGGACGTGTGACATATTGTATCGGATCAGAGACAAAAAGACTTGAATGCCCTTACTGACACACGGCTTGAGAGGTCAGGCATTTAATGCATGAGAGCCTGGAAGTGAAAGGTAATAAATGTCCCAAAGCCTGGACATTTAATACACCCCCGCCGAGGGAAGATCATTAAACGTTCGGCAGACCGAGGAGAGAGCATTAGACCCCGAGCAGTTAAGAATAAGAACATTACTCATAGAAATTGATATGCACACTGCCCACCTCTAATGATTACTTACTAGCTACGCTGTCAGCAATGATGAATTTTTAAGGTATAAATAGTCCTCGTAAACACAGAAAAGGGTACGCAACAAACTCTCTCTCAACCATCATACCGTGTTTTCTTCTTCCCTTCTTTCAAAAAACTGATTTGATCGTTGGAGAGGATACGTTGAAAAACACTCTGGCGCCCTTCTAACCTGTTTTTCTCTGTTTCAAGAACTTCTCTTATCCTCACAGGACCATTATGGTGACCCATAGAAGTTACTCATTATTGTTTCTCAAGTCATCTCCGATCCTCACAACCTATTCCAAGTAGTAAAATTGACCACTCGATCAACGAACTCTTGTTCACCATGAAAAAGATCTGTTCTTGATTTTATATTGTGCAGGATCGTGCACGCACAACATTCAGTCATATTTTTTGACTGGGAGAAATGTTTTAGGAACTTAATCACGCATCCAATTCAATGCAATTTTTGGATCAATTGTACTTTTAATATTATGTGAAATCAACTTTCAATTCAATGACTACATTGAATTAAGTTATATATTAGGTTCAAGAGTAATGCTATTTAGACCTAAAATTCTGATATAATAATATAATTTCATTATAATCGTTAGATTAACATCAAATTTAATGTTTAATGGGGAGCATAGTCAATTCAAGAACTATAATAAATTAGATTGACAAATTAAATTCAAATAACATTATTCTTAACTCCAAATAACATTTTTCATTTGACAAGTTTTTGTTACTTGATGGAACTTTTGAATGATGTTCAAGAAGATCTCACGAAAATTGAGCATTTTTCCATAGAAGATGTAAAAGAGATATTGGGGGTTTTAGAAAAGTATTTTGCAATTAATTTATCAAAAAATATTTTTTAATTTAAATCTATTGGATATTTCATTTTTTTTTATAAAAAAATAAAAAATAAGTTCTGAATCTTTAGCATTATCCATATCATATATTTGTAATATTTCCAAAGTTTAATTGAAGAGATGTATTTAGGGAGAATTTACTTAGGGAGAGGAAAATGAAGAAAATGAGAGAAAAAAGAAAAAAAAAAAAAAAGAAGATTCATTGGATTATCCGGAACCTACCTTCCCCTCTATCGCACAGACAATTTATGATGGCTATGTCCGGGTGCATTTGACATCACCCACTAAATTACATGGTTAATGATATTTGTAAATCGATTATTCATGTTTGAAAAAAGAATCAACAAAAAAATGAATAGCACAAAAATATATCCAAATAAAATATAAATGAAAAATTGATCTTCCTTTGTCACGAACCACATACCCTATAATAATGGTAGAGTAGGGGTGGCCCCAAAGCGGGATTGATCGGATCATTCAATATCCAAAATTTTGTTCCTTAATGGAAACAAATATATTTAAGACTGAATTTAAATGCATTTGGCATTTGGCATTTGCCAGAAAAGTGAAGACTCTGGCAAAAGCACAATTGGAGAGTAGGTTAAAGTTTTTGGGGCCACAGTGTCAGTCATCTCCTGGCATGGCATGTGACAATAAGTCTCCTTCATATTATCGCCATAAATAAAGATATTATAAAGAAGGATGTGATTTACATAATTCATGAAAAATACTATTTACACTTAAATTCATTGAATTAATTATAATTATTGAATTAAAAGTATATTTTATCTAATATTTAAATTCATAATTAATTTAATAATTATATTGATTTAGGTCCTTATAATATTGTTCATAATTCATACATTATCGACGGTCAACACAAAATAAAGAGGGGTGACAAATTATTATTATATTTGTACAATAATTTGAGTATTTTTTGCTAGAGTTTTTAAATATTTAAAAAAAAAATTTGTGTTATTATTGTTATGATTGATCATGACCTCTAGGTATCGATTTTAATATTTCATTATCGATCATAAAATTTTGATATCGATCTCAACTTTTTATAGTCAGGCTTTTTAAAATTATAATTTACATTTTTAGATAATTATAATTTAATTTTAAAAAATTATACGTTTCGATACTATACCGCCGGACAATATTTTAACCTTTTCCCTTTAGAAGAGTCGTACACATTTGGAACTACAAGAGGGAGAAGATCAACGATGACAAGCCATCTAACTCACCTCGTAAGTCACATCACTGAAAAAATTTATTATTTGTATGAAGATAGGAATAGGCCTACAGTCGGGGCCGGCTCTGAGGCTAGGCAAACGAAGCCGTCGCCTATGGCCAATATTTTTGGGGTTTCAAATTTTATTTTATTTTTAAATTTAGATTTACTTAAATTTTAAATTATTTTTAAAAATTTTATATTCAAGTTTAATTAAGTCTAATTATGATTTCAATAAAGTTAAGATTCATCATATTAATTATATTATTATTCATGTCTTGAAACCTACCATATATAACAAAACTATGTAATTATTTTTTTCTTATATTATTTTTGATCAACTTGAAAACTATATATTTTAATTTTTCTTTTTAAAATTTAAAGGTTTAAATTTATTTAAATTTAAATTGAATTTGTTACTAGTTTTTTTTTTTGGTTACCATGACAATATAAACATCACTAAAATATCTAGTATTAAACTTCAAATTTACTTTCTTAATATTATGTTGACTATTAGTTCTTGAATAAATTTTATAAATATAAATGATATGCTAAAGAATTTAGTTAACATCTCAAATAATAATAAATTTATTTTAATAAAAATATAATAAATATTATCATAATTAATAGCACATCATCCAAGAATTTCGCCTAGGCATCGATTGGCTCGGGCTGGCCCTGTCTACAATGGAGAATGGTTAAAGAGACTAAGCATAAGACTGAGAACGCAACTATTGTCCCATTAGTATTTTAATGGCAACTTATTCCACACCTTAGAATATTCTTCCGAATACCAAAGCTATCGTTTCACATGTGTGACAAAGATGGGGGGTCCATGTACCAAAATAAAAGACAAAGAAGGGGGGGGTCCACCACACATTATTGAAGGCAACAATGTCTATGCATACACGTGACTATCTTCTATTATATAAGATACGATGGATTTCAAAAAATTTATTTAATTGTTTTAAATAAATTTATCTAATAAATATTAATATCTTTTTTAAAATTATTTACCGTCTTCAAACACATATTACACTACCACGATTTGAAGTTTCAACATACACCTTGAGTTCAATTGTCATTAGATGTTACTACTTATGGGCTAGTGTTAGAGTTTGTGCACTTGTGTTATAGATTTGGTTTCGTGTAGCTGATAGCTTTGATAACGTTTTGTTAGGGAAATCTTGTGCAGTTGGTTAATACAAGGTCCAAGGTCAACAAATAAATAAATAAATGAATACATCTTTTTCAGTTTCAAATGAATAAAAACGAAATATATTTTTTTTTTACTGTGTTTTTATTTTTAGTCTAATAAAAAGTTAAAAGGTCGAATTTATTTATTTTATTATTTTTTTAATTAATAATTTTAAATCATTTAAAACCCAATCAATGCCTTGAATTTCGTGTTATTACCGTAACGTTATCCAATATAATATATCATAGTGCTGATCTAGTTATGTATTATAATCCTGCATGGCAATAATGTAATGGTCTGACAGTGGTGTAGTAACGCTTAATGATGGGATGGGGAAGCACTTGCTCCTTCGACCTTTGTGTGAAAATATTACTCTGTTTAGAACAAACACACCGTGCCTCAATACTTTTGAAAATTTAAGTTGTGGCCTAGGCCTTTTTCTTTTATGTGATTTAATGATTTTTTTTGGTTCTACAGTGTTTTATGTGTAAAATGATACTGTTTAAAACAATGTCATTTAAAGGAACACCACCCTACAGTATTGTAGGGGAGCTGTACCCTCCACAACTCTAGACTGATTACTTTGTAGGTGTAGGATAAGGAAAAGGCACCTCCCATTTTGCATACTGGTGGTGTCTCGTACAAAACACTTTTTTTTTTTTTGTTATGGTTAAAATAATTATTTTAGTTAAAATGTTAAGTGAATTAATTAAAATTTAAGTACGATTAAAATATTTTTATGGCTAAAATGTAAGTGATAAGAACGGCCGTTGGATCGTAACTCCAAATGATATACGTGGTAATTGTGCTTTTCTTTTTCGGGAGTGCTCTATGTCATTATATAGCTATACCCAAGTGAGAAAGCTTATTGGGTTTATTGCACTAGAGGTAGGGATGTCAGTGGACCGAAGTGGAGGCGGGGAGTGTAGTCTTCATCCCTGTACCCGCTTAAAAAAATTTTGTCCATCCCCGGTCCACCCCTATTAACGGATATAATTTTCATCCTCATTCTCGTCTACGGATAAATTTTTAATCTCCGTCCCCGTCCCCGCTTAAGCTCAAGCTCAAGCCCAATTAGAATAATCTAAAATTCTAAATAAATCTAATATTTTAAATAATCCAACAACATTTTAAATAATCTAGCGAATAATTTAAATTATAAAATGTAAAAGCCAAAACAATATAGTATTCTGTTTAAAGTGTCATTAGACCACAAAAAGAGAAACGGAACTATTAGAAAGAAAGGAAGAAAATAAAAATAAAATTGAACTAAGAAAATGATAACGCTACACTTGAAATTTCCTAGAAGAATTTTTATTATTACAATTCATATTACAGTCATAAAGTGTTAAAAGATGAAAACTTAAAATTTCGCTAATTCAATAATTCTCCAAATTTCTTAGTTCACTCTAACAAAAAAACTCATCAACCTCCATTCACAATATTTCTATCCACAATGAAATGTAAAACTGTCTTACTCTCTCTTATCCGTTTTTAGAGCATGGTCAATTCAAACTCCTAACAGTTTCAATCAATGAATACAAATAGAAAAAAAAATAATCAGGGAAAAAAATTGATAAGATTACCACATAGCAATGTCACTTGTTAGTTTGATTACCATATTTCTAGATTAGTAGTTACAGTAAATATGTTTAGTTAAAACTTGCGAGTATATATATATATATATAACGGGTAGGGGGTGGGGACGGGGCGAGGGTAAAGGTAAGTTCATCCCCGCCTTCATCCCTGTAAAAGTTTATACGGGTATCCCCGTATACATCTATCGTCCAATACATATAGTCCATCCCCCGTCCAGACGAGTCGGGTTTTGACGAATACCCGTTTTTTCCCGGTCCACTGCCATTCCTAACTAGAGGTCCCTAAAATATAGAATTTGTCTCATTTTAGTCTCAATATTTCAATTACATTATTTTCGTCCTTGAAGTATTGAATATGTTTTTATATGGTCCCTTAAGCAGACAATGTCTAAATTGATAACTATTTTTATTATAAACTTTATCATGTGATACTTAAATATGGACAACAAAATAATTTAGGCAATTGTTAACCAAATTTTTACTCAAATTTTGGTTAAATAACTACTCAAATTACACAGTTTTGATCATGAACTATCCAAATTTGGTCAAAAGCTACCCATATTACACATTTTTTGTTAAGAATTACCCAAATTTTGTTTAAGAGCTGTCAAAATTACTTTTTTTTTTTTTATCTATATTTAGGTATTACATGATAAGTTTATGATAAAAAATTGTTAGCAATCTAAACGTTATTTACTTGAAGGATTATATAGAAATATATTCAATACTTCAGGAACCAAAATGAGACAAATCTCATACTTTACGGACCTCCACTGTAATTAACCCAATTTTATATTATGAAGATAAAAGTGTCTTTTAATCATACCATTAAGTCAATCCGAGGAAATTTTGTACGTTATCCCCAAGTGAGGAGTTTATGATAAAAAATTACATGATAAGTTTATGATAAAAAATTGTTAGCAATCTAAACGTTATTTACTTGAAGGATCATATAAAAATATATTCAATACTTCAGGGACCAAAATGAGACAAATCTCATACTTTACGGACCTCCACTGTAATTAACCTAATTTTATATTATGAAGATAAAAGTGTCTTTTAATCATACCATTAAGCCAATCCGAGGAAATTTTGTACATTATCCCCAAGTGAGGAGGTCAAAATTTTCATGTTAATAAGACAAAGTGTTTTTTTAATCATATCATTAAGCAAATATGAAGAAAGTGGCTTACAAGCTGGACCCCCTTTTTCTTCTTATCTGTTAAAGCAAAAAGAGTGACATCATTTAATAAAATTGTAGATTAACAAATCATGTGTCCACTGTTTATGTAGCATCCAACCCAATTCATATTGGGTTCCATTTCTCAATTATTCTGAAAGACTTTTCTTGATGGTTGTTTTGTTGATCCAGAATTAATTATGATTCAAACTTCCTTAATCGTTGAACCCAAAAAAAAAAAAATAGTCACGATTTATGATATTTATACTTGATACTTTTCAAATCCCATGGTACTCCCGAGTTACATAATATTATTCGTTTTATGGCTAAGCATGTAAGTTTTTTGAAACTAATTATATAATAAAAATTCAAAACTTGCACTCATAAAATATTGGATACCCATTTCTCCAAGCGAAGTACGATTGCATAACCACATTCATACTAGGTATTATTGTTCAATTTAAACTAGGCTTGTATTGCTTTACGGCCAATAAAAATCTAAAATTCAAACTTATAAAACGTTTCATATACATTTAAATAAGCGAAGTGTAATTTGTTAATTTTGATCAATCATAAAAATGTAAAAGAAAGAAGAAGAAAATATTATTGAGGCACAATAAGTCAGAATAACCTTGAAGAAAAATTACTATATAAGAGGTATTTATATAGAAGGGTAAAAAGAAAACAAACAGACTAAGTTAGGAAAACATAAAAAGAAAACAAAAGACTAAGTTATTCCTAAGTCTAAATATACTAATTATTTTAACACCCTCCCTCAAACTCATGATGTGGTAGGAAAAAACATCAAAAGTTTGTTAAGAAGAAAACGATCAGCAAGTAGCCAATGCAATCAAATTATCTCTGCTGTTGTGAAAGCCATAGCATGATACTCAGCTTCAACAGATGATCGAGCCACAACAGTTTATTTCTTACTTTTTTAGGAAATAAGAGAATCATCAAAGAAGAGACAGAAACCAGTAGTGGACATACAATTCAAAGAGTCACCAGCCCAGTCCGCATCAGAGTAAGCACGAAGTTCTAGAGATTTAGAGGAAGAAAATAATAAACTCAATAAATACTCTAAGTGTAGGCTCAACGAATTAAAACCTAAACCAACAGCTCAACAGAAAGAAGCTCAAATCAACAAACTTAAAGGATTTGGGTTACCCAACAAAAATCACTAGCAATTATGTCCAACAAAACAAAGCCCAACAAAGGAAATAAGAAAAGTCAAACAAACAACCCAACAGAGAGAAGTCCAAATCAACAAAGAGAAGAAGAAAAGCTAAACCAGCAGCCTAACAGAGAGGAGCCCAAATCAGACAAAGAAAAGAATGTCAAAAGGAATTAGGATTTCTTACCTTGCAACAAGAAGCACCAGCAGAAAAGAAAAGGCAGTAAACCCAACAACTAGAACTAGCAGTCTATGTAGCAATTGGTTCACTGAGGAAGACCTAGGAACGAAGGCACAGAAACAGACAGCCAATACACAGGGAAACACAAATCTAATCACAAAACAGAAAGAATAAAGCACCAACGAAGCCAAAAGAGACCTCCCCAAAACCAATCAGCAGAAGTCAAGAGCAGAAACTAGAACCAAAAGAAGCAGTCAATGCCAAATAATCCAAAGTTCGTCATAAATCAACTCAACAACTTTGTAAATCAAATACTCATAACAAATTGAGACTTCTTACACAACAATACAACAAAAATGGCACTAAACATCGAAATTCGACACTGTCCACAGCTCGTGAATAGTAATATCGGTACTGTACATAGCCCTTAGAACTATGTTAGTTCTGATACCATGTTAACTTTGATCAATCATAGAAACGTAAGAGAAAGAAGAAAAGAATATTATTTAGGCACAATAATTTAAAACAACCTTGAAAAAAATTACTATATAAGAGGTCTTTATATAGTAAGATAAAAAGAAAACAAACAGACTTAGTTAGGGCAACATAAAAAAAAAAACAAATTATTAAGTTACCCTTAAATTTAAATATACTAACTACTCTAACATAATTATCATCATTTTTTATGCATAACAATGGATGTAGCCGACTATCAAGAAAAAGAGGAAAAGGAGCCATCACACCTAGTAGGATTCTAACCTAGCTGGACCGTGTTTGAAAATCGACAACTCCTTATAAAGGAGAGCAAACCCACTTTTGCACAAAAAGAAATGAGGGTTAAAAAAGACTTAAGAATCAAGTCGTCATTTCCAAAGCTAAGAGCAATAGAATCACTTCATCTAGAAGGGTACTTTTATGCTACCTTTTGATCCTCTCCTCCAATTACAAAGATATAATTGCAGCATTTGTTATATTCAAAAGTTGTGAATAATTGTTGGGCCATTGTAAAATAAAAAAAGCCAATCATTTCCTCTTTAGTTTTTTTTTTGCCTTTTTTACACTTCTTCTAATGGTGGATATATAAATTGAGCTCCTTGATGATGTCAATCTTTTGGGATTTGAAACAGTGGAATCTTCCAGAGCAGTGTCTTTCTTAAACCTAAATGGGCCAGTAGGCACCTACTGCCCCAAAAATATAATCAATGGGGTTCTAAAGGAGGCCCGTTCCGTTTGGGATGAGAAAACATAACCCACTGAAGTAATTTTCCCCTTTGGACTAGATGGCCCAAAGGCTCTAGGGCTTCGCCTAACTACATTTTTTTTAGGAAAATTTGGAGGTCAGTCCCTCTATATAAACTTGTTTGAATTTAAGTCTGTCAAGAAAACTTATTTGTTATGATGTTCGTTTTTTGTCAATTTTATCATACTATTCCTTTTTTTTAAAGTGAAATAAAACTAAAAATTAAAAACTCATATATATATATATATAGTAGCAACATGCTCAATAAAAACAGTAACATACTTAACAAAAATAGTAATATGCTCAAAAATAATAATACATGAACAGTAACATACTCAACAAAAACAGTAACATAATAAAAAAAATAGTAACATGAATTTGAATTTTTCTATTCAAATTCATAGTAACTTTTTTTTGTATTTGAATGTTATTATTTTTTTTAATGTTACCATATATATATAATAGGAAAAATTTTAATGTTAGTTAAACTATTAACCTATATATAGATATAAATAAATATAAGAGAAAAAAGATTAACTTTCTTTCAAGGAAGGGTATTTTTGAGATAAAAAAAACGATGGATTTAAGTCATTATATATAATTTTAAATATGGATTTAATTTCTTATAAGTTTCCTTACAGGATTTATCTGCAAACAAGTATATCTATGAAGACTTACTTCCAATTTTCATAAAAAAAATTATTTCAAACTACACTTTAACTACTATGACACCACCTCTAAGGGTAATACTATGATATGAGTTAATTGAGATCCTAAAAAATAACATATGGAAATAACAAACAAAAATATTTGTACATAGCTCTCATTAAACAAAAGAAAGAGTTATGATATCGAAAAATAAATTTTCTAATATCTACTACTGTTCTTAAGGTAAAAGGGACATAAAAAAGCTATAAGTATCAACCCTTTCCAATATATTATTTTGTGTATTAATAGAGTATTTATGCATTGTAGGTCTCTAGAGAGAAAATGTAGAGAAAAATCCAAATATAAAGATTAATTCCATTTAGTACCTTGAAAGATATTTTTTGACTTAGAAGTACTCTTAATCTATACTATACTATACTACTAATATAAAGTACCTTAGTAAGAAAAAATTTTCATTCACTATTTTACTCTTATAAATAATTGTAAATACCATAATATCTTTTTATAGTTAAATATTTAAATTACTATCATATTCTAATATGTTTAAATCTCTAAATTACCCCTAATATTTTTTTTAATTCTATATTCTCTATGTATAAATATCAATATTTATGAAAATTTAAAAATAAACATTGATTAGAGTGTTAATAATTATTGTTATTTTATTCAATGAATTATACGTTAAAACCTAATCAAATAAATTTCAAAATAAATTATTTTTATCTTTTTTTCTTATAGTCAGAATAATGCATCGTTGGGAACAGATAAATTTTTTTGAATTCAATAGTATAATATGAGTGATAAAAATATAATTTTTTATAAACTTGAGATGATATTTAATTTAAGTACAAATATACCTAAAATCTTTTTACTAATATTTTATATACAAAAATTATTTATGTACAACACAAACACACTATTATAAAACGACTACAATGTGATCTAAATCTAAACTGTCATTTATTTTTTCATGTCAATAAGTGGTACAAATTGAGAATAAATTGTGTTTTCAAATGGAAAAATAAACAGAAATTTGGGTCTAAATCACATTATAATTTGCCTCAATGGTACAAAAACTAAGAATTTGAGCACATTTCAAACGATATGTATCAAAAATATAAACACCACTAAAAAATTGTCAAAATATTTTAATTAACATTTAGAAACCGTTCCGCTGTCGAACTTTGACACTCTAGAAATCGTAAGTTTAACGTTTTTTATACCTTCTGGGGACTAGTAATCCTTATTTTTCACAAGAAATATTTTAAACCTACTTAGTTTACACTGATCAGTATCTTAACTCGATAAAATAGTCGTCACAAACATAGATATCTAGATACCTTCTAGGGACTAGTAATCCTTGTTTTTCACAAGAAATGTTTTAAACCTACTCAGTTTACACTTAACAATATCTTAACTCAGATAAAATAGTCGTCACAAACGTAGATATCTAGATAAATAGCTAAAAAAAAAAATAGAGAAAAAAGAAAAAAGATCTAATTTGATGACACGCCGACCCGTTGTAAACATTAGATTCTCTCTTCTTACTTCAGAGCCGTGAAAAGAAAGTGCGAAGATGTCAAGCGAGCTGTCAAACCTTCCACGCGATGTCATCTTCGACATCCTCTCAAGGCTACCCACCAAATCTTTGCTTCAGTTCAGGTGCGTCTCCAAATCATATCCTCCAATTATCTCTCATCCCCACTTCATCAATTTCCACCTCTCCAATGGTGGCGGTGGTGACCACCATGTCCTCCTCCACTATGAATCCACCGACTACACCACAGAGTACTATTCAATTCGTTGCACTTCCACTTTCTATGAGACTATAAAACTTGAAATTCCTTTCAAAAGCGTTAATGGGTACTTTAGAATTGTGGGTTCAAGCAAAGGGATAATATGCTTATTCGATACCAATTACTTCACCTACATTGGTACGCTAATTTTTTGGAACCCTAGTATTAGAAAATTCAAGATTGTTAAAGATTCCCATTTGAGCCATCGATTTAGAGATAAGTTTTCACATATGGTTGTTGGATTTGGGTTAGTTTCCAAGATTAATGACTTCAAGGTGGTGCAGATTTTGTATGATTTGGATAATCAGGCTGAGCCTGATGTCTTGGTTTATGGGTTTGATGATGATTGTTGGAGGAAAATTGAGGCTGTTGCGCCATGTTTTGTAAATAAAGGTTGGTCTAACAATGTGTTTGTGAATGGGTGTGTTCATTGGATGGCTTATGAAAGGTCTAAAAAGTTAGATGGTAGGTACAATTCTATCATGGCTTTTGATGTGGGTGATGAGGTTTTTCGGGTGATGGAATTGCCTAGGAATCGTGAAATTAATTATGATCAAATGTTCTTGTTTCCTTCGGCTTCTGAGGAATCATTGTCTCTGTTCATTCTATTTCGAGATGGGGCTAGTGATCGATGGGAAATGTGGATTATGAGACAATATGGTATGGCAGAGTCTTGGATGAGACAATTCACTATTGTGCAATTGCAAATTTCATTGCCATTGATGATTAGGAATAATGGTGAAGTTTTGCTGGTGATGAACAATGGGAATTTGGTTTCATATGACCCTGAGAACCAACAGGTAAAGGATCTTGGAATATGTGGTTTGCCAAGTTCATTCCGTATAGTGAGTTACATGCCGAGCCTAGCGTTGCTTGATGGTGGAGAAAGAGCTGTCTAGGAGAGCCTGTTAGATTAAGAAATTTGCAAGGTGTTGTGTATGTTATCCTGACCGGAGATGTAGATAATGTGAAGGGTTGAATTGGAGGGAGTTGTCTAGGAGAGCCTGTTAGATTAAGATATTTACGAGGTGTTGTGTATGTTATCCTGACCAGAGACGTTGGTGCTGTGAAGGGTTGAATTGGAAGAATAAAATTTGAAGCATTGAAAGAGGAGGCCAGGCCAGGTATCCACTCTGTTTGATAATATCTTGGAATGTATTTTCTCAATTTTCCTACTATATCTTGTAACTATTGCATATTTTTAGGAAAAGATAGAGCAATGTAAATGTTAATGGCTCGATAGTTCAAGGATAACCTCCTGCAAAAAAGTTAAAGATCTCTTGTCTTTGGTTTATATATATAGTTGGACCAACTGTACTAATTTTGTATAAATCTAAGCACAGTTGTCAATTCCTTATGCTTTATCTGTGTTGCATGTCCTGTATAATTGACACAATAGCTAAAGCATTAAGTACAACTTTAGTTCTTGCATCTCTGGAATCATTTATTGTTAGTAGTTTGTGATTATCTTGCCTTAAGTTACATTTTCTTTTTCTTCGGTATATCATGATAATTGGTTACTGCCTAAAAGGCCATAGTTTGATGGGTGTTTTTTGATAAATTTGACTGCTTCAATCTCACCAGTTCTTAGTCCCCTTCCAGTCACTGGGGCGGCTTAGACTGGTAGTGAATTTGGCTGTTCGATTTGGTGCCATGGTGGTTTTGGGGGGTTGATGTAAATCGTATTAAGGAAAAATTAGGGATAAGAAGGGAAGAAGAAGGAGATGAAAAAAGAAGAAGGAGGGGATGAAGACAGAGAGAGAATTTGAGGGAGAATGATTCAATATCGATAATCAATAATAATCAAAATCTAATATCACAACAAATATGTATCCTTTATATATATAAGAAGTTTACAAAAATCCTATATATATAAGGAGATCACAAACCCTAAAATAAATAAATAATCAAAATAACAACTAAATCCTTAAAAGTTAAAAGAAAATACTTAAAAGATAAATACTAAATTACTCTCATGATTAATCTAAAATATCTATCCAATTCTTTCACGGTTTCCATCATTCTCCTTCGATTGAAAAAAATTCTCCTTCGGATAGTCTTCAAAGTAGAAGTACCCAACGAGAGCAGAACGAAGATGACAGAACACTTCATCTAAAATGCAAGAACCATCAATATCTTTCCATCAATTAGAATAAATGCAAGAATCTCCATCTGTAGCAATGTAAATCTGGTCACGTAATACATCATCTATTTTTCTTGAAATACACGATGAAAGTGGAAAGATAAGAACTAGAGCTAATGCTGAGAAAGAAGCAATTCCACCTGTTGAAACACTTGATAACAAAATAGGAGGTTCTAAAGTACCTCGATTAAGTAACATGTTCTTCAAATAAAAATCTGGACTAATACTAACATTCAATAAAAAATTAAGCAAATAAGCATTAGATCCAAACTCAAGAATAACAAGACAATTCTCATTAAATTTGAACAAAAGACATTCAGTGGGACAAGATATCAATGACAAAGGAGTAACTATAACACCCTGGTGCTGAAAATAAGAAAGTGCAGACTCAATTGAACACTTGACAATAGGCAAAGAATCAAAGTTAACACCCTCAAGTGGGGCAGAATCCAGAACAATGTCAACAATCTCAAGTTGGGAAGAATCCGTAATAAAATCATGATGACTTGGACAAGTAGACACAGAATAATCACTAATAAATTTTGCAATAAATGACTCGATTAGTTTAATATTTTGCATAGGTGTAGACTCAACAGACTTTTTCATAATTTTCAAGACCAATGATGGTTCAAGAATTGACACAAGTAAAGACTCACACACTTTTTTTTGATATGAACTCTTGTGGGTGCAAAGGAAGAGGACTCTAATCTGATGAAATTAAATGAGGGAGTTGGAAGTCAATATGAGTAACATTTTTCTCTTTATCCGATACTAGCATATCTAAATATTTTGTCACATTCGGATTAGGAAAGCATGCGAAAATAACATGGATCTCGTTCAAGTAATCATGATACTCATATGTGATGAAATTAAAATTAGAATGTATCCTGTCACGCTGTTTAGCAGACTGTGATTGAAAACCCATCAAGCTATAGTTAGATTTCTTTTGAAATTTCTCAACCTTTAGAGCATATTAATAGGTTGCCACTAACGTATTAAAAGTGTATAACTTGACCTCCCTACTAATTTTTTGTCTCAGTCCAAGAATAAACTGATTAATTGTCCAAGGTTCATCAACAATGTTACACATATACATGAGATAATCGAACTAGGCAAAGTAATCAGAGACACTAAAAGAATATTGTCTAAGATTGAGCCATTGGTCATAAACTTGATCCTAGGCAAATACTTCTCTTTCAATTTATATTTCATTTCAACCCAAGTGATAGGTGATTCGTCTAAGGGATCTAGGCTTCTTTGGATTGTTTGTCAATACTGCTTGGTGGAACCCTCCAACATCAATTTAGCAAAACGGACGTAATGAAAATCTGATATGCCATGCTATGTTAATCAAATATTCTTCTAAATTAGCTAACCAATCCAAGAATTGATTGGGATCTGATGTACCACAAAATATAGAAGGATCTTTAATTGATTTGACAATAGGTGTTGAATCCTTGTAGACATACCTAGACTTGTTATGATGATGACCTCGAGGAGGAACTCTTAAACTAGAGTAAATATGTGGATTAGAGGCATCATACATACTCATGAGTGAGTCTCGAAACAAGAGCATGGCACCAAAACAAGTTCAAAAATGTAATTGATAAACAATTTGGACCGTTTGCAAATTTTTTAATTTTTCAATGAATAAAAATATTAATTTCAAAATTTGATAGGAGTATGCATATCATAATCAAACTTTTATCCGGTGAAAATTCTGAAACTTTCTAGGGATAATTTTACAATTTTTGAAATTTTTGGGGGGCTGATTCTGTAATTTTTTGGATCTGTTAGGGATATTTCTACAATTCTGGAACTTCTGGTGGTGGTTCTGCAACTTCTGAAATTTTTTGGGGTATTTCTATAATTTTGAAGGCAGCAGAGACTATATTTTTTTTTCCGGCTGGTTCTGTATTTTTTTTTTCCACTGCTTATGGCAAACAGTACTGATGAACAGTTTTTCTCGATGGCAGTATTTTTCGATGAACATTAAGTGCGATGAATAGTAATGACGCGATTTTTGTGATTTATACGAATTAGAATTGGGCTCTGATACCAAATTGATGTAGATCGTAGTAAAGAAGAATTGGGGATGAGAAGGGAAGAAGAAAGAGATGATGATAGAGAGAGAATTTGAGAAAGAAGGATTCAATATCAATAATCAATAATAATCAAAGTTTATTCTCACAACAAATTTGTATCCCCTATATATATAAGGAGTTCACAAATCCTATATATATAAGGAGATCATAAACCCTAAAATAAATAAATAATCAAAAATGACAACTAAATCCTAAAAAATTAAAAGAAAATACTTAAAAGATAAATACTAAATTATTCTCATGATTAATCTAAAATATCTATCAAATTCCTACACGATTCTCATCGGTGGTGGTGAGTGGTGGGGGGTGGTTTGGGTGTTGTGTGCTTTGCATGTCAGTTGGCTGTGCATCACTGTGATAGTGGTTGTGGTGTGGATGTTGGCTATCAGTTGTGAGTGGCTATGGCCTATGGGTTGTGGGCTGGGCGGAGGCTGGTGGTGGACGTCAAAGGGTGTATCTTTGTGCTATGGAAACCCTGGACATTCTCATAAATTTTGAATTTTTGACATTCTTTTTTGTTTTTCTCCTTCTTTAAACAATTCCAGGGTAATTTAGTCATTTCACAAAAATATTTCAATTTTAGCTAAGATTTTGAAGGGTAAATAAGTCTTTCTTAATTAAATTTTCTGATTGAGGTTATTATTTTGCAAAGGTCAGGAGATCATTGTGTTCTTATGACAAAACTTAGGCAGTCCGAGTGAAAATTGCCCTCATCATTATTATTGGTAGTAGTAGTAGCAGCTGTAATGTACAGCGTATGCTCTAGGTGCTGTATGCTACTCAACTTTAGATGGGGTAACTCTTTGTTTAATTGTTTGTCGCATTGGTTGTGCTGTAAAGACTGGTTGTTATTTACCCTTTGGTGTTCCATTGTCAAGGGAAAAGGAGGGATTTTGTAACACTCAGTAGCGGATGCCTCCATGGTTTCCCCTCATTTTTCAAAAAGATCTCCAGTAACTAATTTGACGATATAAAATGTTCATCATCGTGCTGTTTGAGGCCGTTTATTCTTTTGCAGTATTGTCTCATGAATTTGTAGCCGGGATCATGAAAACAGGGTTTTTGTAGTCCTACTCTATTTTGTTTGTTAAAACTGGAGGGAGTTTAGAGGGAAGCTGGGAAATCGGTCCTATGCATGGGAACCAAGTCGTCTGTCCTCGAGTTGGTGACTGATACCACCACTGCAGATTTGTATTAAAGTGATGGTAGGTAGGCAAGCCTCAACCTCAGCCTGCACCAGTTTGTCTGTACTTTGTTAAAACTAGTGGGCGTTTTTTGAGCTATCCATCAGGTTATTATTTGCTTTGTTTCTTTCACTTGGGACTGGATATTATTCATTTGTTATCAGTTCTAATGAAGTAAATGTGCCATGTTGCAGATGCCTAGATATAGGGAGTTTTCAGTTGTTTTTATTAGTGGATTATTATATCTAGTAGTACTTTCTACCATTATATAAAAGGGATTGGCCATGGCTGAAGATGAAGAAGTCTTACAAGGACTGGAGAATAATAGGTGGCTAAACATTTCAAAATTCTGTAGAAGAGAGAAAATTCTGGCTGAAATCAGTAAATACGTATCTGGCTTTATATTTTTTTTTTGCTGTGTTTTGTTAGGATTTCTATGTGAAATTCTATTAGATAAAGTATGTTTAAAATTTACATATATTTTCTCGTGTGTGTTCATAAAAAATAAATAAATACTGTTCGTTGCATAACAAACATGGTTGGTGTCCAAAACATGCAGGTGTTGTAGGTTGCTTGACCGTCTAGAAACCTACTTCCAGTGAGGCTGATTAGATTGATGCCCGGGTCTGTCGTGGAAAAAAATAGTATTGAAATGTAGCAATTGAGGTGCCTGGTCTCAAGTGTGGTTGCTGATGAGCCGATGTCTAATACAGTGGCTGTGCTGTCGTATTGTCTTTTGAGACTGGATCATGTGGTCTACAAAAGCCCCATGTAGGTTGCTTTTTAAGCATTAAATGTAGAACTTAGGAAGATATTTAACTCAAACTACTGTAGGGGATCTGAACCCTTTTTAGACAACCTTCAACTGAGAAGTCCTTTTGAAGTTAAACTTGACTTTAGATTTATGGTGGATTGTCCGATTATTTTGTTTTTATTATGTCCGTACTATGTTTGGAAAAAGATGTGGGATTAATATCCAATTATCATTGTGTCACGGGTTCAAATTTTAAAAATCAAATCAAATCGCTCTAAAATGGGGATGAATGTCGTATATCAATTACGTCTTTCAAGTTCTTCGATAAACGGAAATCTTGTGCATTGGTTACAGCATATATTTTGTTCCTAAAAGAAAAAAAAAACTAAGAATTTTGTGACAGTTTCTTCTGAATCCTCTATCCATTTGGTATTCAAGTGATATAAAAGAAAATTGTTATTTATACCGAAATATGAGGATAATTAATTATAATTATTGGATAGAAGGTAAGATGTATGTAATATTAGAACTCATAACTAAATTGTTCGATATGTTAGTTTTTGATTAAATTTTTAAATTAAGTCTCTAAAACACTGTTCTCGTTATAAAAAGAGGGGAAAAAACGTTTGTTTTTCTAGCCAATCGTATCAGTCATGTAATGCTAAATATGAATGCCATTAGAATGGTAGACAAAAAGCTCTCCCTTTTGGGAACTGTGATTGTGAACCGTGCCGATGTGTTAAAGGGTTTTTTTTGGCCCCCCAGGGGGAGAGGGGGGGGGGGGGGGGGGGTGTTTGACCAATCCCTTTGAGTGATTGGTCTAACGAGTAAGAATTCGAATTTTTTATTTAATTTTTGAATTTAAGTCTTTATAATTATGATAGTTCGGTAGGACAAAACTTATTTTTTATCACCCAAAACACGTTGTGAAACCTTAGTTTCTATTTTGACGTAGGTGTGATGGGTCTTGTGCAAATAATCGTGTAGTTATGCACATATGTTTTTATATACCTGGAAAAAAATCAAAAAATAAAAATGAAAAAAGACACTTACAAAAAGGAACTTGACACCTTTTTCCTTTCTTCCTAAGAAACGTAATGACATGGCGGAGATTACTCATATTTCTTATATGTTTCCTTTTCTTCCTAAGAAAGTTAATGACATGGTGGAAATTGCTTATTTCTTATATGCTATACTTTCGTAGGTATGTTAATCTAATTCTTTATCCATGATGCATCTGATAGTGTCACAGATCAGGACTTTGATATGTTTTCTTGGTATTTTATAGCTTGTTCAAGTGACTGGGATTTCGATCCACTTCGCTTATTTTCAATTTTTTTGCATGCTTAATTAACTAACAAGGACAAAAGATAAAGCTTCGAGTGACTTGTTTTAGACGTTTTTTGAACAAAGACTTACGTCACTCTATGCTCCTCTAGTACACTCTGACTGAGTAGTCCTTTACTAACACACCGTGGACAATCTAATATGGCGTTATTTGATTCTTTAGGTGTCATGAACATCCATCATGATCATTCCAATCTAAGCACGAATTTTAAGTACCCACAAAACTATATTTATGGTCTTGGACCTCGTAGTGAAGGTTTGGTTAAAAGAGAATTTTATATATATATATATATGCTTATACGCTAATGAATGACATATTGAACTCTTAGCGGTAGTTCAGTGACTGAATTTGTTCTATGATTATGGAAAAACTCGAGTTCAATATTTATTAAATTCTTAAAGGTCAATCACCATCATTCCTTAGGTGTAGATTTGTTCGGATTACAGTGATCAGTATTTGAGTTTGAGAGAATAGTTGATACAAATTTAAACACTTATCAGTATTTGAGTTTGAAAAATAATTGACACAAATTTAAACACTCAGAAAAAAAGCACAACCAATTTGAAGATCGACAGAAGACGAGAAAGAAATATCGGTCCCCAAGGTCTGTCTGTTCAGTGGCTAAAACTTTGTTTGACCTGGTGCTAATAAAACAGGCACCAATACTACTATGCAGCCCCACACGTTTAAGCACTTTGTGGAAAATAAGGTGAACAGAGACCAAATCTAAGAAGATAAAACATTGCAGTTTCTTGGAACTGATATGAATTACTTTTTATCATCATTCATTGCCTTATCTTCTAGAAAGTCTTACTACCTAAAGCAGTGATGACATCAATTATTGATTTTCATACACTTGACGTTCTTTTCATCAACGTAAACAATCCGAATTCTGATTTCTACCATTGTTTAACTTTTTTTTTCAACAATTAGGATGTCTGGGTTAAATTATATACATCTCGATTAATTTTCTCTCAAATTCAATCAAAGATAGATCATCCACACTGAAACTATGGTATTAATGAGAGATAAATCTCTTATAGTCTGGTCCCAATTTTTTTTCAAATTTAAACTCAAGACGTCACACATTGTTTATCATGACGAATATAGATATTCATAAGCAATTATGCATCAAATTAAGATTTTTTCGAACACCCACATTATCAAAACATTTGTACTTCAGCATATTTGATCTATTATAATTGTATTTAATCAAATTTACATCGAGTTTAGTTAAGTTTATACTAATCAATTTACTTGGCAAGTACGCTTGTTGATTATCATATCCAACTAAACTAAAATTTAAACTTGTTAAATTCGTCTCGATTTTGAGTCGGGTTCATGGGTTGAATGAAGAATTGCAGGTGTTAATACGAGGAGGAGGAGGAAATTTAGTTAGAACATTGTAAAGATCAGCTTGACTAAGATTACCATTATTCAGAGTTGAACTTCTGGATGGACGTGGCCAAGTTTTTTTTTTATTTAAATTCGCTGTTATCTACAAAGTTTGACTTTTATTTTTCTTAAAGTCAGTAACTATTTATGATGAACCCAAACTGCAGTTGAGTATTATAAAATGTGGGGTAAATTTCATAATTAGTCCTTGAATTTTGATTTTGATTTTAATTTGGTCTCTAAATTTTTAATTGTTTCAATTTAATCCCTCAATTATTAATTTTATCTTAGTTAAGTCATTTCGTTAATTTCCCTATTAGATCAAATGAAAACATATGATCTAACGATAGAAATTGATCAGATCAAATTAGTCTCCATTTGATCTAATGATAAAAACAGATGGAAAGATTTAATTGAAATAAAATTCATAATTGAAGGACTAAATTAAAATAATTAAAAATTCAGGGCCAAATTAAAACTAAAACTAAAATTCAGGGACCAATTATACTTTTTACTGAAAAAATGTGTGCTTGTTTGGCCCTGAATTTTTAGATGGGTGAGCTATGAGCACAGCGTAAGCAAGGGGTTCTCATGACAGCACCGTTATACGTCACTTGCATTGATTTTATTTTAATTTTTCGTGATTATTGATTTTAAAAATTATTAAATAATATTATAATAACAAAAGATATGCTACTAAAATATATTTTTTTTTTTTTTGAAATATGAGTGGGATCTCTTCCCGGACTTTTCATTAGCATTGCGCAAGGCACAACAATTCTAAACACCAAGTGAGAAACCGATATGAAATTAATGATTCAACTAATAAATCGATAACTTATTAAACACATTAAATAATTAGATTAATATAAACGAATCTAATACGATACAAATCCACTAAATTAGGACATGAACACTTGGTACAAAATCCAATTCTGGCCCAGGTTCGACGATTCTTGGTCTGCTTTTCTGGCCTCGCCCTTCATCTCTGACTTTCCAGTTTACAATTCTGTCTTCAAGGAGAATTCTATGGTTCACCGATGTCTGGTGCAAATGAGAGAGAGAGAGAGAGAGAGAGGTTATTTCTATTTGGCCCTTTGAAATGGTGTTTTTTCCTTGTAAATCTATAATTTTTCCTTACAATTTGAGAAAAATCCAGCTCAAATACCAAGAAAATTTTATTAATAATAAAGATGAATTATAAATTTAAATATTTTGAATTCGAATTTTAACAATCTCTTCGAATAAGTTAAGAGAGATTTATTTTTTTAAACACCTTAATCTTGACATGAGTGGTTTATCGGACCGAGGAGATGATTATTGAAAGTGCACATAAACCGTTGCCGATACGCCGGCGAACCAAAAAGAAAAAGAGAAAATCCAACTCCCTATCCCAGTCAAAAGTTCTCTCTTTTCCTCGTCATTTCCTTCTTATATCTTATCTCTTTCCCACAAACTTCATAACCAAGGCGGGCTCTTCCTCAGTTAAGAAGCTTCTCTCTCTCTCTCTCTCCGTGACAACCAATCAAATCCACCCTTTAAAACTTGATCTCATTGTCTAGTACTGCAATCCCATAGTGCCTTTTTTTTCTCTCAATCATATACCATTTGAGCTCATTTAACACCCACCCAAATTGATTTCAGCTGGTTTCTTTCATATCTGTTGCTTCTGATTTTTCCCATTTATGCCTTCTTGTTTCCCTTTCTACTAATTCCGGAGCTCCAACTTTTATTCCCTCAACCTTAATTGTCTAATGTTGCTACTTGGCATAATCTAAGTAGCTTTTCACACTCAGTTATCTTTTTCCTATAGTTCTGTAATCCTTGTTCGATTTCCAAATGGAAAAGGCATGCAATTGGGAGCATCAGACTCTTATAAATGAGCTAACCCAAGGGAGGCAGCTAGCAATCCAGCTCAAGAACCAACTTGACAAGACGAAATCGCCAGAAAGCTCTGAGTTTTTGGTTGGAAAGTTGCTTTCTTCCTATGATAAAGCACTCTCGCACCTAAACTTGAGTGCTTCAATGGGAGAGACTTTTCCGGTAATCGGAATGTTGGAGTCCCGTCATTTCACTGCCGGAAGTCCAAGGAGTGAGGACTCGAACCGGTACAGCAAGGATCAAAGTCACAGAAGTGTCTTGAAAAAGAGGTGAATTTAGGCCTTGCCCATTTTATTGTATCTTGTGAGTCAGCCATTTTTGGATTGAGCTTGATCTAAATTCGATTCGGGTGTTTTTCGATATGCAGAAAGATATTGCCAGAACGGAGGAAGCAGGTGAGGGTTTGCTCGGAGACAGGGCTGGGATGTCCACCTGATGATAGTTATGGTTGGAGAAAGTATGGGCAGAAAGAGATCCTAGGAGCCAAATATCCAAGGTATGCTTTTCTCCTTTTCCAAACTAGCCTTTCCCTTTCAGGCGTACAAACAAGCAGTATCCAGGCCATTGGGCTTTGTAGTTCATGGCATCAAAATCCTTACGCCCATAAAACTTGATAATTCCATAATCACCAAGAAAGACTTTTTTTTTTTATGTGATTCGGTAGATCACTATTACAATGAAGAATCAACTATTATAAATTTTGAATAACGCATCTATATCATATTATCTTGACCAAAACAAATCTATATTATATTAAAAAATACCGACAAAGCACTGGAAAGAAGCACAAAAAATTGCAGGACAAAACACCCAAAGAGCGGAACGGAAGTAATTAATTCAATTCTTGCATTTAGTAAAGATTGATTCCTTGACCTCATAGTTGTAGAATCTCAAGAGAATCAAGGGGACCTACTAGGATAAGGCCAATTGGTACAAGAAGATCTATTTAAGTGGGGTTTTTAGGTGTTTTAACTTCGAGGTTGAGAAAATGGGCAAGATGGAGCCATTTGGACATCAGGACATGTACTGTTTTCTGACTTCTTCAGGAAAATACCCATCTGTTTGGAAATGTCTTCAGCTCAATCTTAAGAGCAGTGCACGTCAAACTGTTCAAGAGACAGCTACATGGCCACTTGCATACTTACTTGATGTTATTGGTCTAAGCCCTGACCACTTGCTCATACAATTTCGTATCTTTACTTAGCTCACTTCTCTTAATATCCACGTGCATACCTTTTTTTTACATGCCTATAAACTTTAATCTCATTTTAATTCGACTATTAAAATTCCTGTTTTTTTTATAACATGAATTGTTGATATTACAGAGCATACTATCGATGCACCCATCGGCATGCTCAGGGTTGTTTGGCCATAAAGCAAGTGCAAAGAT
>CAUOFW020004983.1:0-28934 GCA_963454935.2 Ilex paraguariensis
TTTTCTTTCTATTTTCTCCACACACTCCCTCGCAGATTCCTTCCACCATTGTAAAGCTTTCCTCCCTTATCTTTATTGCAAGTGTTTTCCATTTTATAATTTAAAGTGTACTTATGCTTTTATTATAACGATCCTCTTATTTGGTATCAAATCCATATGGCAGCTTAAATTTGCTGTTGATATACATGTAGAATGATAAGTTATGTGTAGTAGTATATCTATCCTGCATTTATGTAGACTTTGAAAAGCTATCAATATTCCATTCATAAAAAGTTTTTTCACAGTATTCCCAATTAGAAGTGAAGAAATTTTCTTCATATAAAATATCCGGAAGGTAGCCCTAGGATAATAGGATCTTGTTGCCGCGATGTTTATCCGCAGTTGGGATTTTAAGCCAATTTTATTGATCTCATTTGATTGTTGCATTTGATGCAACGAGTCTTGAAATTGTTAAAATTGTTTTCTACATGTGATAAAACATTAATCTTAATAGCCATCGGCTGTTTTTGTTTGTCATCTGATTTTTTATTATCAGATTTAATGTTTAAACCAACGAACCTAGCTTGTAATTCATTTAAAAATTCATCATTAAATTTTCTAAAGTTTAATTTAAATCCTTTAGAATTTGGTGGTAGCTTGATATTCACTGCTCCTAGAACTGATAGTTTTAGAGGCAGTGTGACAATTAGTTTTGGAGATTTCTCCAAAGAGTAAAGAATTTTCAATTCTTATTAATTGTTTACCAATTGTTTGTAAACAAATATTGGTATAATTGTATTGTTTATAGATCTTATTAATATCCTCTTCCTTTGATTTAGGACTTAGGAAAGCTGAAGCTTCCAAAATTATTTTTCCACTTTCTTCATTATTTATCAATCTGAGAGGAATTGGTGGAGGATGGATTGAATTTACAATTTTACTATCCTCAGTATCCCATTTTTTATAAAATTGCTCAAGTATATTAATATGAGCTAATTTTGGGTTTTTATAAAATGTTAAAAACTACTGAACAAATGGAATGACTTCTTCAATCAATTCAATTTGGTTGTAAAATTTAGTTTTATAGTATTGTAATTCTTCTGTATTAAAAGAACTAAAATACCAATTACAAAATTCCTCATAGTTAAGATGGTTGAACTCGAAAGCTATTGATTTCCTATCTACTTTGAATTTTTGTGAATTCATATTAGAAACTCCATTTCAAATGCCGTTGGTTCAAATTCCACAAAATCAAAAATAGACTCGTTATCCTGATTATTAGGATGATATATTCCATATGGAATCAAAAGTCTTATATGTTCTTTTCCTTTAGACCTACTAATATTCAAAGATCTTTCTGAGGGAGTGGAAGAAGGATGAGTTACCCTATAGGGGTGAAGTGAAAAGGTACTTGACCTTGGTTTATCAAAACTCCTGATTGAAGAACTTATGGATAAGCCTTCAATATTTAATCTAGAGTTTGATCTGAAGCAAATTGAATTTGTACATCTTCTTCTGGGGTTTGAGAGATTTGATTTAATTCCCTATTTATTATAGGTTGAGGAGGAACTATAGATTATAAATTTCATGATTTTGGAAAAGTGATATCGTCCCATTTAATAGCTCTATTTTGAGCAATTATAATTTTTAAATAATTTGTTTATTGTGATACTTAGAATTTGGGGTTAGGGTATTCATTACTTTATAATAAATTCTATAAGCTATATTGACGGATTCAGTTCCATCAATATAGTTACAGCAAAAAAGTTTGGATATTTAAAGTTAAAACCTCCATTATATTTTATCAGGTAAAGAGACTGGCAAATTTGAAAAACAATCAAAATAAACGAGGCCAGTCCTCAGACTAAACTCCATTACTCAAATAAGAGATTATTGAAATCAAGATTTCTAACATCTCTTAATGCTAAAATAAAACTTGTATTGGTTCCTAATAAGGTTAGAGGTTTTAATGCAACTTGCACTAAACCTATGTGAAGATATTGATATTTTTATTTATATTTAGTAATTTCCTGATTATTAAACAATTGTAAAATTTTTATAGAAAGGTTTAATTTCTGGCAAATGCCAATTTTGTAGAACATTTTCTACATTTGAAAATTCAATTTCCAAAGCATTTTTAACAAATTTATTTTTATTAGAAAAATTTTTAAGCATTTTTGGTTTTCGAGAAATGTTGATACATATGTATTCTATTTGTTACAATGTTGTAATAATATACTATCCTATAGTATTTTACAGTGATCTGTGCTACAGTGATTTACTATTTTAGTGTCTTCTACCTTACCCTCACTCTTTTGTCAACAATTTACCAGAACTAAATCGGCATCATCCTTTCCGGAGTAACAAATATTTATGAGAGTCTAATAAAAGAAACACAGATAAATCACTACATAATAGCATCACTGATCATAAATGCATGACAGATATACTACTACACAAATATAACTTATAGATCTACATATTTATTAAAGAATATGTAAATTATATATATATATATATATATATATATATATGCTCTCCTCATTGTTATTATTAAATGTAGCTTCTGGCCAAGCCAACGGTCTAAGTGCATGAACAATAGGACATTTCTAAACCAAAATCTGAGTTCTATTAAGGATGAAGAATTAGTTGGACCGACTGACGGCTGGATACTGACAACTAAATGACATGAAAAGTGCAAACCAATGTGACACGCAAAAACCACGATGTCTGACTGTTATGGCACATTACTACACTAATGAAAAATTATAAAATTGGCACTTATGTCGTAACATAATAAGAACATTCACATTGACATTCCTGATGGCATCCAGCACAATGTAGCATTCTAGGTTTTTCTCTCTTACTAATGTGCATCGCATGGGCCATAAAGACACATATTAACCCCCTCCCAAAAAAAAAACTAAAAAATTTATAAAGATAGATAGATCTTGCGCATAAAGCAGACAAGATCCAAGTCAACTCAACTATATCTTATCCAAATTATTTTATATAAAATTTATTCCACCAAGTTGATAGACATGAACTACGATATTGATGAGGATCCAAGATAAGGCTTCTAAAAGTAACAATCTAGTAAAGTGTCTGATAACAATAAAAATCTTAATGGTTCATTCCAGGATAAGTAAAACTAGCATTACATAACTCACATCCTTAAGGTTGAGGCTCAAGTCAGTTACAAGGATCCAAACCCACACAGTACCCGTACCCAAATTTAAGTGGCTACAGAGAGTGATGGATGCTTAAAAAATAAAACACAAAAAAATGACGCTAGCACTGTGCATACCTTCAAAACAAGTTCCTCAAAGCATTGCTCCACATTGACCCGGGTTTTAGCGCTACACTCAATGAAGAGGCACCCATATTCCCTAGCAAAGTCAGTACCCTCTTTCTTGGTGACTACCCTTTCACTTTCCTGAGACAGAAAACTAATATGTCATAGCTTCATCAGGTTGAAATATCCATCATCCTAGAATGTAATATTTGGTAATCTTGTGAGAATAAACAAAATTTGCACCTGCATATGGCCTAACAATAACTATTAGATTCTGAAACACACAATTGTTTGTATTGAATTGCCCTCGCATCCTACTTTAGACGAAGAATTCTAGAAGCAAATTTTAGGCAAGATACCTTATCAACTTTGTTGCCGACAAGCATCTTAATGCAATCTTGATTTGTTGAATAGAGGTCAATCTCTTTAGCCCATATGTCAGATAGATTCGTAAATGTCTCTCGCCGTGTAACATCATAAACTGCTTCAATTCCCAAAGACGCAAAATTAAGTTTGCAATGACTTAAAAATTGACTTTGATTAGACAACTTCTTGTAAAAGAATCTGGACAAACTACTTGTAGAAATCAGGTGAAATAAATCTGACAGATTTTTACTGGCTCAAAATTCAAGATGATTACAACAATAGAAGTGCACAAGTTTGCAATGTAGACAAATCCCGCATAATGCAGAGGAAAATATTTCAAGTTAATATGGTTGACGACTAACGCCCATCATCAATCCACATTTATCATTCTAAATTCTACGGCATGGAAATCAATCAAAAGCAACATTATTAGTAATGTGACAACTGACAAACAAGGTTAAAAGAAAATCCCTACTAACAAACATCAACGAAGTTCTCCATGGATACAAAATTAAAAACTACCAGAAAGTCTTCAAGCTGCTGTTATATCCGACAAGTGGCAATAGAAAATGACTTCCTTTTTCTTATATAAAAGCATCATAACGCAGCTATCTATAAAACACAGTACCATTTAGCTATCAGATAAATCCATTTTACTCATGTTTTAGTCTAACCATTTTTTTTCTTTCTCGTTTTATTTTCTTCTATATTTTATTTTATTTTATTTTTTGGAGGGGGTGTGGAAGGAAGGGAGGGGAGACCAAAAAAACTTCAGAAGGCAACATATGTGATGTATGTAAATGAGAGTTCAAGAAACAAAACAAAAAAACAGATCTAAAAATCAGGACTATGCAAATGAAGAGAGAAACACATTCTTTAATGTACAAAGATCAACTTAAAAATGTAAAACTTCGGAATCTGTAATCATTTTCACTTTGCCAAGATTAATGTCTTTTGAAATAACCAAATAATGAGTAGAACTGAGACCGAGTCCATCACTTGCATAAGCTTCTACAACTCCATACCTGCAACTATTACTATCTTCCCTTAACAAGACATATTCACAATTCTTAAGCTAGCACAAAAGAGTCCTAGCACAACCATGACTAATTAAACACACAAGATGGAGAAAGTCAGTGAAAAACATTACCCAGCACACCACTCTCCACCTACCAAATAGCTTCATACTGAGCAAGAGCACATATATCTACGAATTTATCGATATGAAGGTAGTCGGCTCAAAGTCTTCAAATTGCACAATAAATGAACTCTTAACAATCTATGTGCCAGACAATATATATTAGACCCTGAAGCAACAAGCATGATTTTACTTGTCCGCTAAACTGAACTAAGCTAATGACACCCCCCGCCCCCCAAAAAAAAAAAACATGTACAATATAGAGGGAAAAAAAATCCCCTTGCAAACACAGAGACACTTCACATCCATGATCCATTTCCCAAAAACTTATTGAAAGACTGAACTAGTTCATGTAGTCTCAATCTTTCCACAGTGAATCTTATCCAAAGTAATTTAAGAGCTCACTGTAAGAGCTACGTGGCCCTTGAGTGAGTATCTAATATATGAAATGGAGCAATTAAAAGAAAAAGAGATAGATGTATGATGGAAATTCTTAAACAGCTATATCAAGAACTAATATTGCACTGCTTAAGGAACTTTGCTTAACCAAGTAGCACATTCACAAGTAGGAGAACTAAACAAGACAAACCCTAAAGAAAAGGAAAAAGCATACCCATTATTATACCCTGAGCTCCTCTGTAATATGAACTAGTTAGTGTTCTGAACCTTTCCTGACCAGCTGCAAGGAAAGAAACAGAAAATTTTGCATCCATCAAGTAGTGTATCGTTAAATCATCTCAGTTATAACAGTCAAATAGACAAATGGACAATTCCTAATACAATTATTGATTCATTATGTTAACTCTTTAATGAAAATAAAATAAAGAAATGGGCCCATCTTAATAACACCAACTACCTATGAAAATAAATCACATCACGGATTGTAAGGAAGATGGGGGTACAGCTAACTAAAAATTGAAGTGAAGCCAGTAACTTTTGAAATACAATGGTTTCAGATGAAGATAAAACAAGTTCAGCCATAGAAGCAAAAAATACTGTTCTTTAAAAGCCATTTATCTTGAGGTAACTCTGATGATAAGTTAGATCTTATTGTTAGACCTAAAAGGGACAAACTTAAATTACCACGACAAGGGAAAAAAAATTCCCACGAAATAATTCCCGACAAGCATGAGACCCAGGTAACATGTATAGCTGCAAAAGTACATCTCCCAGGATTTATCTAGGACATACAGAGTGTGAAAAGAGGTAGTCAACTAATAACTGGTTTAATGATAATTACCATCATCAAATGTACTTCCTGAAATCAGATATAACTGAGAGTTGACATTTTTGTTATCTGAGAAGCAGAGACACCTTAACCGCAGTCCCATATATTAGAAGCTCACTTATTTGTTTGTTGAATACATGGCATAATTTGATTGTCTTCAAATAATACAAGAATACCCAAATAAATAAATGAGCAGCTCTCGAATACAACACAACATCATTTCTCAATGCATTCCAAAGCTCCCACTGCTGTTAAAAAGTATAAAACAGCCCCAAATCATTGCCTAGAACTTGCTGAGCAAGAATTTGCAGATAAATGAAACATTATTTTTGTGCCTTTTCGCAACATATTGTAAACAGATGAAATTAAGATATACCTTCTGTTTTTCAAAAGAATACAAGGGCAATTACCTGTATCCCAAATAGCAAGCTTCAACTTTTTTCCTCCAATGGTAACATGTTTTACCTTAAAATCCACTCCTATAGAAAGTGGGAGAATATAATCAGTTCAGTCAAGAAGGAGAAAGCAACACTAATAACATATTCGAACCACAAAAAGCAAATTGTTCAGCCATACTCCAAAACACCAAAAACACATTACATGAAAACAGAAAATCAAAAGTTGTTATTTTAACATCCACAATCTGCAGGAAAAAAAAAAAAGAAAGCATATTTGAAAACTCCTTCGATACCGATGCCCAAAAATATGCTAAGAAATAAATATGATCCCACAACTAACACTTATTTTCCAAAATACTTAAGTTTCTTTCCAACCAGATCACCCAAATAGTAGCGCCAAAAGTACAACACTTGTGATATAATACACACTAGTTCTTAACTTTGAGTTAATGATGAGATGCTGTTGCCAGAAATTGTTTTTGTTTCTCTACTGTGTTAAGAGCACTTCAGTTGTTGCAAACTTACCCATAATATTTTACAAGAAGCAAAGCATGTAACCCAAATGAAAATTTTAGAGAGGAAAACATGCTAACAATGAGAAGCTACCAGAAAAAGCAAACAACACGAAGTGTGATATGAATGTGCTATTTTCCAATCAATTGATAGACAAAATGATCTGTTTTGATAGATCGAAAGAGATAGACAGGGAATCTATCAAGAATCAGGGGAATCTCCTATTTCTATCTATTGATGAGATAACTGTATTCTTAATCCATCAGAAAGAAATTAATATGTATCTGATGGGTTGACATGTACGCGCCCAAGCTTTTTAGGCCAGCTCAGTTTATGTGGATGATCTCGTAGGCATCAACAGGTTTGAAGTCCAACCTTTGATTTCGTTCCTTACCAAAAAAAAAAAAGGGGGGGGGTGGGGGTGGGGGTTAGTCTACAACTGCCAATTTAACGATTGCATAAACACTTGGCAATGAATTCAAAAGCGAATATTGCACAGACATTATTACATCATAATCTGTCAAGTGTACATAAACTTGTTGACATACAATTACTGGAGATCACAAATGCAAATGCAATAGTTACCGATTGTAGGAGAAAGATCCTCGAATGTATCGGAAGTGAAACTCAAAAGAAGACTACTTTTACCAACTCCAGAGTCTCCAATCAACAACAACTTGAACAAGTAATCGAATTCTGGCTGGCTCGATGACGGTTCCATTTCAACACTCAATTCCAAACCCTAGAAAGTCTTTTTTTTTTTTTTTTCAATCAGTCACACAGAAAATCAAAAAATAAGTATAAAAATTAAGTCTAGAGAGAGATTACCTGTGAATTGATTCAATTTGATGAAAAAATGGACTCCTCAGATCTGCAAATTCAGCAAAATAATTTGTATATATGTATATATATCGATCCTCTACGCTCGCGTGTCTGTGTATTGATTGAGTGTGTAGATGAAGGTAAAGTGGAGAGAGAGAGAGGTTGCATAAATTCGAAGAAAGCTCTAAATATTAAGTAGTTTAATAATGGCTGAATCTGTCTCCATTCGATAACGTGTTCATTCACACAGAGAGATTAGAATTTAGTGCAACAGGAAATACTCTATTAAGTTATCACCAGCATCACCTGCCGTTAATGTTTAACAAGTTTTACATGATGACAAAACTTGGGGTTGCCAATTGATCAAATCTTTTTGCATTTTTGAGGTTTGAAATGCTCCGTGTGGTACAATGAAAAAATAGAATGATAGAAAATTAGAGAGATTGATAAAATATCATGTTTGATAATTAAGGAAAATAAGAAGGATGAAAAAATGGATGGATAAACTTTTCTTCTAACTCATTAAAATTAATCCCTCCAAAATTAAAAAAAAAATTGATGAAAAGTTAATTATTTGTCTTAAAATTTATCTTGTCTGTCTATATATCCTTTGATATATACATCTATTGTATTTATCAATTATATATTATGTACAAATTAATTTCATATATAAATATAATGGTAAAATATGTATTTGTATTTTTTTTTAAACTTAAAAAAAAAAAAAAAAATTTCCATCTTACCAAGCACAAAAAAAATTAATTATTTTTATTTTTCATTAATCCTACGAAATACAAAGGAAGGAAAATATATCATTCCTATTTTCATTCCTTAGAAGATAGAAAGTGTATCCCTCCTACTTTTTATCCAATATTTTGAATAACAATTTCGAATTCAATTTGATTATATTTCACCTTTTTGTTAGAGAAAAACGATCAAACAATTTTCAATCATGATTCTTGCGGATCAGATCATCCATATAATATACAAAAAAAAATTACAAATATCTAATATATTTCTCTTTAAATAAGATCTCAATTCTAGCGACGGTTTCATTAGATATCTTATAATTATCCTATTTTTCATCATTCATACCAAACAGAGCTAAGTTGTGATCAAATTGTGTGGTATGTGTCGATCTGTTTATGAAAAAGTAAATATGTTTACCACTTGAACTCATACAACTAAGAATTATCATGTTGGACTAGCTTCATGTCAATATTGTGTTGGATTGGTAGATCGTGTTAAGAATTATCAATTCCAATGAAACTCATTAAGCAAATTACAAAGAGATGGAAAAAAATCTTATTTTGTCAAATATTATTGGCGTGATATACGCACATGGTCCATTGCGTGATACATGCACAACTAGCTATTGTTTTCTTCTTCATTTTGTACAAATTTTATTTCTCGAATAACACATAATCTTAGACTATCTCCAACAATGCTATCTAAAATAGCTACTCAAAATATATTTAAATATTATATTATCTACTTTAATTAACCACTTTTTCAAATTTACTCCAAAAATACTATCTATTTTAGCTAACCACTTCAACTAACTTTAACTAACTTTCAATAATAAAATCTAAAATACTATATAATATGTCAAGTCATCACTATATGATCTCTGAATTTGGTCCAACAATCACAAATATGGAAGAAACCCCAATTCAAAGGCAATTCAATAAAACTCAATTCAATATCATACCAAAAGGAACAAAATAATTTAAGTTCTCCATACCATAAACAATCACTTTTTTGGGCGGATCAACACTTTCATACCTTGACTAATTATAAAATCACATGTTACTGTATACATAAAAATATACACAATGGACAAGTCGTCCAACCAAAACCCAAAACAACAAAAAAAAACCCTAGAAAACAATAAAAAAATCTAAACCTATAATTCACTAATTTAACCATCAACGTAGTTTTACACAATACCCATTAATTCACATACGAAAATAGACATCAATGAGCAAATTCAACCCAAATTGGAGCAATAAAATTTAGAGTAAATCTCGAGACACTGGTCAGAGGAAGTAAAAAAAAATTGCTAGTCCTGGTTGTTTCTCACTATTTCTTTTCCTCATTATTCTTTTCGCTTCGCCCAGAAGCACACAGAGAAAGTATGTACCTGATTTGTGCCTTTGACTCTGAAGCAGTTCTGAGAGAGAAAGAGCTTTGTTAGATTGATTTGAAGCAGCAAATTGAGTTTGATCGATTGATTTGGGATTTAGGTTTTGTGACTTGAGAAGCGCATGCGCATAGAGAGTCTGAGAGAAAGAGGATTTCAGGGTGCTTGTGGCTTCACCGTCTGTGAAGGCTTCTAGTTCAATCGATAGAGAGGTAGCGAGAGGCGAGAGTCTGGTGCCAGCGAGGGAGATGTGGGATAGCTAAATGTATCGAGCAAAAAATAGGTAACGAGAAAATAGATAGCCAGATAGCTAGTCTATTGGAGCCACTTTTGAAGGAGAAATTATTTAAAATAGCTAAGGGGAATGGTTTACCTAGCGTGTTGGAGATGTTCTTAGCTTAGAATTGTGCAACCTTAGCTCTATATATTGTTTGTACCGTCAATATTCAATTCAATGAGGAAGTATTCTTCTCCATTCAAAATGCAATATTATATTTCCTTTCAAATATTAATAAAGTTTTGGTGTAGTAATAAGATTGTTTATTATGATCTAAAATATCATGGATCCAAAACACAAAAAATATTCTCTTCAAAAGTGAGGATATCGCCGTTTAATACTTTTAAAATATTATAATGACTAGAATCTCATTCACTAGATTATTTGCTGAGCAACTTTTAATGTTTTTAAGAATGATGGCATGTGCCCTTTTTAATGAGGGAATGCCCTATCAATTACCAAATAACTATTTATATATATATACTATTAATAAAAGTGACATGAAATATTTTTTTTTTTACCTTAAAAAATCCAAAAAAAAAAAACACTTATATTAGCTTTGTTCACTTTTCTGACCGATGACCTAAACGTTGTTGGAAAGTGAAAATACATTCATTATTATGCTCCTTCGTCTCTTCCAAGTTCCAAATTAGAAGACCTTTCATCAAGAAGACTCCTTCGACTCTACACCTTTCCTAAAAATAAACTCTGGCTTCGTACTTTCAATTCCATTTTCTTTTTAATCTTAGCTCTTGTATTATAACATTGTTTCTGAATTAATGGGAACTATCGATTGGTTTGCTGTCCCTCTCATGAGGATAGTTTTTCTATGGTAGTTTCTTCTATTTCTATTGTTGTTTATGAGAAGACATCTTCTTACTATTGGGTGGTTTTGTGCATATCAAAAAGTCGAGCATTGAGTTCTACTTCAGTGATATTAACCTTCCGAGGGATAAGTTTCTCAACAACACCCTTAGTGAGAGTCAAGATGGCAATGTCATTGTCTTTGTTAAGAAGTTAAGAAGAAGAGACTTGGAGAAGAGGAAAAGAAATTTTAGAAATAGAGAAAGAATATATGTTCACATTAAAATGAAACGCCTATTTATACACCATCCACTCCACTATTCTCATTACATGAAAATAAATAACCAACTTCTAACTAACTCTAACTAATTACAAGTAAATAATTTGGCAGCTCAGCTTAGCTAATCTCTAACCAACTCAAGTCTTCTGCTTCTGTGCTTGCAGTTGTAACACTGTTCTGTTACACTGCTTCATTGTAAGCTGCAACTGCTTCAATAGTCCAGTATCTGCATCTCCTTATAATGTTGTAGCTGCATTGTTCTTCACCAATCCCTCTCAAGATGGAGAGTGAATATTGAGAACTTCCATCTTGCCTAACAAAAATTTGAATTGATGAATACCAAGAGGCTTAGTAAAACTATCACTAAGCTGATCAGCTGAAATGACATGAAGGGTCTTGAGAATGCCATGCTAGATTTTATCACGGATAAAATGGCAATCAAGCTCAATGTGTCTGGTTCTTTCATGAAAAACAGGGTTAACTGCTACATGTAATGCAGCCTTGTTATCACGGAAGGTAGGGATAGAATGAGAAATCTGAAGATATTGAAGCAGTGCAATGAGCCAAGTGATCTCATAAGCAGTAGCAACCATGACTCTATATTCTGCCTCAGCTGAAGAACGAGAGACAGTCACCTGTTTCTTGGATTTCCAAAAGATTAGAGAGTCTCCCAAAAAAATGCAGAAGCCAGTAACAACCTGTGAGAGTCTGAACAGCCAGCCCAGTCTGCATCACAAAAGCCTTTGAGATGAAAAGAAGAAGAGGCTGAAAAGAAAAGACCCTGTAGGAGAGGTTTTTAGATATTTGAGAACTCTGAATGCTGCATCAAGATGAGGTTGCCTAGGCTTATCCATGAATTGACTCAGAATTGGCACAACAAAGGAAAGATCAAGGCGTGTGAGAGGCAAGTATAACAGTCTACCTACCATTCTTCTGTAGATAAAGGGGTCTAGGAGAAGAGAACCAGTATCTTTTGAGAGCTTGAGGTGTTGTTCCATAGGAGAATGAGCTGGTTTGGAACCAAGGAGACCAGAATCCTGAAGTATTTCAAGAGCAAATTTCCTTTGACAAATAGAAATTCCCTTAGAAGATCTTGCAATTTCAAGTCCCACAAAAAACTTTAAAGGACCAAGATCCTTAAGATGAAACTGGCTAGGGAGAAAAACCTTAAGTGCTGCAGCTGCATTAAGATCATTACTGGCAATGACAAGATCATCCACATAAACCAATAAAGCTATAAAACTGGAACTATTGGTATTGGTGAAAAGGGAATAATCTAATTTAGATTGAGAAAACCCATAAGTAAGGATAACAGTGGATAATTTGGAAAACCATTGTCTAGAGGCTTGTTTAAAACCATAGATAGATTTTGTTCAAATGACAAACCAAATGGTCCCCCTTAACAGCATAACCAGGATGAATCTTCATGTATACATCCTCATCTAAATCACCATGAGAAAAGCATTGTGGACATCCATTTGAAACAAATGTCAACCCTGAATAGCGTCCAGAGCCAAAAGACACCTAATAGTAGTAAACTTAGCCACTAGGGAAAAGGTTTCCAAGTAATCCAATCCTTCTTGCTGTGTGTATCCCCTAGCAACAAGCCTGGTCTTGTACCTTTCAATTGATCTGCTTTATGTTTGATTTTATAAAACCATTTACAACTTACGGGTTTTTTACCTGAAAGGAGAGAGGTGATAGTCCAAGTGTTGTTTGATTCAAGAACTTGAATCTCAGTCTGCATAGCCTCACGCCACTCAAGAAGTTTAACAGCCTCATGAAAAAACTGAGGTTCTTGTTGACATGAAATATCAAGACTAAAAATTTTGTGAGAAGGAGAAAATTTTTGATAAGACAAAAACTGAGAAAGAGCATGAGGAATACTGGAAAACTGAGAACTAGTGACCATGGAGATAGAAGGGGATATGTGAGAAGAGAAAAGATTGTAGTGGTAATCCTGGAGATAGCTAGGAGGCTTCCTAGTTCTATTTGACTATCTAGAATTACTGGAAGTAGAGATAGGAACTGAAGAAGGAATAGTAGAGAAAGGATATGAGACACTGATAGAATATGGGACAAAGATAGACAAAGATAGAGGTATGTGCTTGGATAGAAGAAGAAGGACTAGGATCCAATACTAAGGATGGCAAGACCACTGAGTCTGAGTTAGAAGAAGAGGGTACTATGCTTGTGTTAGAAAATAGAAAGTCATGCTCATAGAAAATGACATCTCTAGAAATGAACACAAAATTAGTGGTGAGGTCAAACAGTTTGTAAGCTTTGCTAGCTGGGGCATAATCAATGAAAACACACTGCTTGGCTCGAGAATCAAATTTGGACATGTGTCTCTTAAGTGTGGATGCATAACACAAACAACCAAAAACACTTAAATGAGAGTAAAATGGTGTGTGAGAAAGAAGAACTTCAATAGGGGACTTCCCAGAGAGAAAGGGTGTGGGGAGTCTATTGATAAGATAAGTAGTTGTTAAGACATAGTCTCCCCAAAAAGAGAGTGGGAGATTAGCTTGAAATTGAAGTGCCTTTGCTACTGTTAAAAGATGATGTTTTCTCTCCACAACCCCATTTTGTCTCAACATAGCTTAACTGATGTATGATTCCTTTAGAAGAAAAGAAAGAAGACATACCAAACTCTTGGCCATTGTCAGATCTGAGAATCTGAATTCAAGCATGAAACTAGTCTCCACCATAGCATAAAAAGAGATAAGCAAGGTTTGAGTTTCAGATTTATATTTCATCAAGTAAAGCCAAGTACACCTCGAGTAATCATCAACTATAGTAAGAAAATAATGAGATCTATTAAGAGAGTAAGACCCCCAAATGTCACAATGAATGAGTTGAAACAACTAGTAGTTTTAGTACTGCTAGTGGGAAAAGATACCTATTTTGCTTAGCAAAATGACATAGACTATGATGAGAATCACTCGAGTCTGAAATTTCAGGTATTAGCTTGTGTAAATAGGCTAATCTTTGTGGAGAAAGATGGCCAAAATGAAAGTCCCAGAGATGTGTAGACACCTTTATATTACTGAATAGAGGAGACATTGGAACAAGATGTAGTTGGTGTATGCAAAAAATACAGCCCTTTACTTTCTTTACCCATCCCAATCATTCTCCATGTTGAGAGGTCCTGTATAAAATAATATCAATGAAGAAATATAAAACAAGTAGTAAGTTGCTTGGTTAATTTTTTTGTAGAAAGAAGATTATATTTGAAAGTAGATACACAAAGCACATCAATCAATAAAGGAGCATTAGAAATTCTAATTGTACCTATATGCCTGACTGCAACAATACTACCATCAGGCAATTTGACTGAGGTATGAACAGCTGAAGAAATTGTGGTTAGAAAAAAGACTGAACAGACCATATGATATGTTGCTCCAATATCAATGATCCATGGAGGAGTTGAAGAATCATGTGGTGAAAAAATGTTTAACATAGAGCATGAAGAAGAATTCTCACTTGTGACACTGAAAAAAGGATCAAAATGAGAATTGATGACTTGATTGGCTGAAGCTTGAACAGAAGATGTAGGCTGAGTCTGAAGTAGACTGAGTAACTACAGAACTTGATCTTAAGTAATTTGCAAATATGAAGGAAAATCTTTGGTCTTACTATCTGAAACTGGACTGTTCATGTCAATTTGAACCTAACTGGACACCTAATTTGTTGTCTTGGAGTTGTTCTTCCCTTTGGAAAAATGAAAACCTGGAGGATAGCCATGTAGTTTGTAACATTTGTCCACTGTATGACCTTGCATTCCAGTGTGAGTACAAAGAGGTCTAGGCTTGTCAGAATTTGATTTCCCAAAATTCTGTTGATTTGAGGAATTAAATTTTCTCAAAATAGCAACAGAATCCACAGTAGAAATAGCAGAGAAGACAATTTACCTATGTCTTTCTTCTTGCAAAACAAGAGAAAAGACTATTGAGGGTATGAGATCTTATAATAGGATCCGACTACGAATTTTGGAAAAGGAGTCATTCAAGCCCATTAAGAAATGAATTACATAATCCTGTTGTTGAAACTAAACCAATGTCTTCAAGGCATCACATGTGCAGATTGGTAAGGGCATGGGCTTGTTGGTTATGAATTTCAAGGAAGGTTAAGGCCACATAACTTTTAAAGACAAAGGAGGTAATAGAGCAATTAGAGTTGAAAACAATAGTTGCTTCACCATTGCAGTACGATGTGAAGCTTGAAGATGTAGTTTTTCTTTTGCTACTTTGGGAAGGTATTGATGCTCCACACTATCTTATTGTGACAACAAAGTCATTGCTAAAGAAGCATTTTCTAGTTACTATGAAACTACTTAATCAATTTTTTTTTTTTTTTTTTACATTTATGGAAATGGGGTGTGTGATGATCTGACTATAAGAAAGGTACATTTTACATAGGGATGTGCTAGGATGTATTCTTTATATAATTTACCAGGAAGAGAGGATAGGAAATTTAGAACTAAAATTTGTTGAAGTGATGTGAAGGATGATTTGTTTTTGTATGTAATAGGCTTGGAGAACGTTAGGGAATGAAGATCTAAGATTTATGTCGTGTTAAACCATCTAATTCTATAAGTGAAGCACTTGTGTTTACTTCACAAGTTGTGAGTTAGCCATTATTCTTTGACTGAATGCGGTTGGAAGTCCTCTGTTGAAGGTTTAACTCCTCATCTTAACTGGCCAAGGAACTAATTTTGTGAAGGTTTAGCTACTCATTGGTGCAATTTTTTGTTGTTGCTATTTTGGTGTTTGTTGCCATCTGTCTTGATTCCCCATTTATAAATTCACCTTATACAAAAATCATTTTGCTAATTTCAGTGATGTAAGATTTCAACTTGAGTATCCTTAATTTTGGGTGTAGTGGATTATTTGATGGATTTGTAGAGGTATAGTTTGGTTGTTTATGGGTTAACTCCGATTTTAATATGGTTCTCTTATGTCATTTTGTTCTTTTTGGCATACTTGCAGTCCCAATTATTATGACAACAATATGAACTCCAGTGAATTCAACATCGGTCAGATTATACAAACAAAAACATTTAGCATCCTTGATAAAGACACCTTAACTTAGACTTCTTTGGTGACAAATACATACTAAAGATGCAATTTCAGAATAGGAATATGTCAACTCAAGTACATCTCCTACACCTCTTGATGATGATCAAAAGCAAAATATTCATCAAATCTTTGTTTACTATTAGGACAATCATTTAATGTCAACCAATGGTAGAAAAATCACAATGGTACAAATTTTACCAGCATTTTTGTATTGTTCGTTTCTATTCAATGCTTAACACATGCTTTTTCGCTTTTTAAAAGTTATGGTAATTGATTTTATAACAAAGTATGAATTAAAAGGGTGAAATGGGGAACAATGAATTAATATGATTTTACATATTTTGTCTTTAATCAATGCTTTTACTGTCAACATTATCCTTTACCAATAGTGATTTGCAGTGATTAAATTATATTAGTTATGCCCTGTATGATTCTTTTGCCCACATCAACATCTCACAATAATAAATTATGAAATGAGTCGATTATTTAAAATTGTGTTAGTGTTACGAGCAATCATTAGAATGTTTATTTGGGGAGTTGTTATTCTTGATGATAGAGCTATTTTTGACCTTAGAAGCTCAGTGCCATGTGAGTTTCGGTCATTTTAACTTCACATCTATATCCACAAAGATTTGTGCTCTAGATTCGAATGAATTAGTTTGTTGGTAATATGGGTTACATAATTTAGTAAGCATTCATCAATATTTATTTGGGTTGAATTTCTAGGAAAGTAGTTCACGAATTAGATATACAATATTTCATCCTCAAAATGATTCACGTACAACACACGTGTGTACTAACTAATATAAATGATGATTGCACTTCATGGTTGCAATATTAGACCTAGTCTTTAAAGGATCCAAAAAATAATAATGAGAAGAAGGCAAAAAGTAGGTTTTTGATGCTAGTTATAAGGTTCGAAAAAAAGGTTCAAACCTCCTTAATCTCATTGATGGTCGGTGAGATGATATCTCTATCTATGAATTGGCAATTGAATTATTTTGATGGAGTCTTTTTGTCAAAGCCCAAGTATGTGGGTCATCAATCAAAGCATAGGATCAAAATATTTTATTTTTTTCATATGTTTTTTAAATAGATTTTCTTCCACATTAAACATCTACAAATGAATCTACATAAACATTCTTCCCTATAATTTGCAATCATGTGCATATAATGTTTGATATCATCATTTCAGCAGTTTATTTAAGCTATTTTATGTGATTTTGCGAGTTAATTTTCTGGACAAATTTTATTTTTTCGTTCTCCAAACCCGAACCTAATCAGATTAGCCAAATATAAACAAGTGCCCCTCTATAACACCTCTTACATCCAAAATAGGTATAGAAAGAAGCCTATGGTGCCTCTCTATGGAAGAAAATTTTTTGTGACCACTTCTTAGAAGTAATTCGGCATGTTTCCTCAAGCAAATGTGCTTCTTTTTCTTAGCAAATGCCCAAAAGAGTTGTCGAAATAATTGAAATATCAAATTTGATTGATTCTAAAGAGTGCAAAAGATGGAGAAAGTTAGCTTGCAAATGTGAGCAATTATAATAAAGAATTAATTATTATCGTTTTTGAATTATGCATATATAACAGATCAGAAAACACTCATATTATAGTATTTTAGCTTGAAAATCCGGTTTAAATGCAGTAGTGCATAGTTGGGTATATGTATAATCGTAAAACAAACATCATAAACTGATATATTGATCATAATATAAGAAATTTGATTAAAATGCAAGTTTGCTTTAAAAGGAAAACATAATTGATCCAAGAAAAAGGACAAAGAAATTTGCTAATTTTTTTTTTAATGTAGAGGTATCAATAAACTTTGGGCCCATTACTTACCCAAACGTTAATGCTGAGAATGGGCACCCGGACAACCAAGATTTGAGCCTAGCATCTTGGCCCATTGACTGGCCTAGTCTTAACCTTTGATATGTCATTCTTTATAAACCTCTATTTGGAGAAGAGGGTCCTGATAGATCCCTTAGTTAGTTCACGTAACATATGCATTAATTTCATTTTGGTCCAGTCGTTTCTGATCATTCATGTCGTAGGTAATGTCCTTGCAATGAGGGTGAAGCAAAAGTGACGATCATGTTCAGGATATCAATGAAGCGGTAATTATACATAACAATTTTATATACGATCTAAAAACATGCACCAAAAAGGTAATTAGGGTAGGGTGTGTTTAGATTGCATCTTAACAGTATCAAAAAATAATTTTTGAGAAAAGTTTTAAGAAAGTGTATTTTGAAATTTTTATATTACAAAACTTGTTTGGTTATTTATTTCTGAAAATAATTTTAAAGAACATAATATAGTAAAACTTGTTTGAATAATGATCCACAAAACCCCCCAACCCAATTTTCATCTTTAGTCTCATCTGTCTTTCTCTCTCTCTCTCTCTTCATTATCTCCTCTCTGTCTCCACACACACACACAACAAACCCATACACTCACACACACAGTACACACACATTGCACATAGCACACATATCCACACACATACACATCGCCAAGCAAAGCCACACACATCGCCCTTCTCTCTCTCTGTGTGTGTTTTAATTTGTATATATACACGGATCTATTGGATTCAGTAGAGAAGGAGAGAGAGAGAGTTGAGAAAGAGAGAGAGAGGGCTTCCAATGAGTGATTGCGTCTGTTGAACCGAGTTACAAGAGAGATGGCTAAAAATATCTCCGACGAAACTCGAAGACCATATCTCATCCCATGTTTTCATTTTGGATTGCAAACAAAGATAACATCTTCAGATGTTTCTAAAAAATGAGTCCTATTGAGGTTCTATTTTCTAAAAATTAAGAATGAAACCACTAGTCAAACAAGTTTTTTCAATTTTTGTTGTTTCTCAAAATAGAAAACTGTTTTAAAAAATATAACCAAGAGTAATTTACCAAATTTTTTATATGTATACTTTGTGTGCGCACATGTGTCTAAGAGAGATAAAGAGATAGAGATAGGGGTATTTCCAAGTACCCAATTTAAAAATACCTTAATTTAACAATATATTTATGAAATTATTAATTCCAAGGAGAGTTAAAAACATCGGTTAAAAAATACAGCTGACCAAATTTGAGGACTACATTGAGAGCCCAAATGATATGACAACACATTATTTAAAATCTTTATTGGGGCCCAAATGACACGACACCAAATAAAGAAACTTAAGTCAGCTGCCATGTTATTTAGTCTTAAAATTTGGTCAGTGTAACATTACTCTAAAAAATATTCATTCCCTCTAAACCCGAAAACCTAAAATTGCCCTTCACTTAGGCCTGAGTGTGCATCTGTATGTCAATGGAGTTCTACTTCTACCAATCATGAAAAGCAGATTGAACAAAGAGAGACGAAGAGGAATGAGACACACTCTCTATCAGCTAAAGCAAAATTAATGTATCACAATGTAAAGGGGTCGGAGTAGTCATAATCGAACCATTTACATTAATAAAACAAAACGTCCTACTTAAACTACTAATCTAAAAAAACAAAACAACAGCACCCCCGATTATTTAGATCTAACAACTTATCTTATTATTTATATTTTAATTTTTTAAATAAAGTAACTCTTTATATTTATATAAAAACAGTTCAATCACAATAAATATTTTAAATCACAATAAACTTCTTAAACAACCACACACAAAAAATGTGTTTCGCATTACATGGGTTCTCTCTAGTTAACTAATAATGCGGTTTCATTAGAGTTATTGATCAACACTAAGTTTTAATGTTTGATAGAACACATTGTCATAACAAATTAGGTTAAACTTTTAGGTTCCAATAACATTGCCCAACCAAATATTATGCAACAGTCCAGTCATCTTTATTTACGAAGCATAAGGGTGAGCATGACATCATATCTTTCAACGCAAACTTTCATAACATGGAGAGTTAAAATGTCAAATTAGGCTCATAACTTGTAAATGAGGTTAGTCAATGCAGACTTACCTACATTCAATAGAATTCAGCGATGGAGCCACTTCTTTCGATCATTGGTACTCATCAACTTTACCTAGCCATATCCCCCAAGTGGGGGAGAAACGGATTTTCAGAACATGAGATAGTTGTATGTTCATTTAATGCAACATAAAAGATATCATTTCATGTGTTTGTTAAAGACTATTGACTTTCAGTATTACATAATTATTATTATTTGCGGGATATCTCATTGCGCCTATGTCGAAGTCGAAACTAATATCTCATCCAATACTCTAAACGTTGAATAGTGAGTTTAGTCATCACCAATTATTGTAAGTATGAAAACTCGAATCAAAATATTGAACAAAAAAATTCAAGATATTCCCACTCGTTGGTAAATCGGTCATTGTGGTAAATAGTTTGCACACCCCCGTTGTATGGAGATGATAGGCCATGGTCAAATAGGGTAACTTAAGTTGAAATTTGAATTGGATCGAACTCGAGTAGAGTCTTTTTTTACCTCAAATTGAGTATATGGTATGACTCATAGCCAACCCAAATTATTCGAGTTATACCCTAATAAACTATTTATTAATCTACCATCAAAAGAAATTAAAAGAAAAATAAACTACAAAATAAAAACAAAAAAAAAAAAGAAAAAGAAAAAGAAAAAGAAAAGGAAAACGGTGTAACCAACAATAACAATTAATATGTGAAAGGTTTATAATCCATTTGACGAATTAGGTACATCTACAATCGGTTTCCAAGAACCTTGATCATATATCGATTAATTAAAATCCAACAACCACCTTGATAGTGGCTACTACCAAACAATAGTCAACGATCAGACCTCATAGTGCTCAAGCTGAATATCCTGGGCCTTCAAAGGCACATACTCTCCCAGATAAACCTCAAGATGATCAGACAGCGTTGACTTGTCGATGTTTTCATGGTGATAAGATTTGCAGACAAAGTAAATTATTGTCTGAATCACCAATCCGAAGAGAATCAATTTGAACAGCAACAAGAAACACAGTACTCCAAGCCCTAATCTCTTCAAAGTCCCCAGAGATTCTCCATAGACGACAAAGTTTTCAAACAGAAATTGTATGACAAACAGAGAGAGATTGAGCTTGAGGAAGATGACTACGGCGATAACCATCTTTCCCTTTATCAGGTCCTTGCTCTTGATCATGGCTTTGACCCCATAGGAGTCTTCTAAAACCGATACAACAGAGGCTAAGTGCCAAATAATTGACAAGTACACAGACCCAACTGAGTATATGATCAAGAGGATGAAGAAGATCACAGTACCAAATTTGGTGAATCCAGCCGTTAAAGCCCAGGTCATAATTATCATTATTGCAACAACGTTGTAAATGAAGAAGAAAAAGAAGGTGCAGAGAAAAGTGATCATGAGTCTCTTCCAAACCTTCGGAACAACGCTCATGACCTTCCTGAAACTTAATTCTCGAGCCGTGTAGATGCAAGCGATGGTGTAAACCACGGCGGAGGTGCAGAGGAGAGAGAAAATGAGAAGGAAGGTGAAGTAAAGAGCTTTGAAAAGCAAGAAATAGGTCCATTCCGTGGAGATAAGGTCTGAGAGCTTGCTGTATCTAGGAGTGTTGGGGCGGGTACGATCTAGCTGGAATTCTGTGTGCCAGATTCTTGATAAAAGTACGTCAGAGACTTCGATGTGGGCGAGGAAGATGAAGGAGAGAGGGAGGATCAGAGCAAGGGTGATTTGGCTGAAGATTCTTCTCCATGTGATGATGACCTTGTAGGCTTCTGTGTAGATGCCAAAGAGGCTAAGAAATTGCATCTCTTCTTGCTCTCTGTCCATGGTTCTGGTTCTTTGCTGCAGTGGATGAAAGGAGGAACGGAGGGAGGGAGATAGGGGGGAGAGGGGAGGTAGGGAGGTGGAGGGGGAGGATGGCTTATCAGGAGGATTATAAGAAATTTGAGTTGGACTTTTGTGTATGATACTACCCTTGGCTTTCAATTTAATTTCAAGTCAATATAACCTATGCCCTCCATATTTGATTATGATATCAATAATAATTATCACAATTGTTAAGAAAAACAAAACTAAAGCTAATCTACATGATTTTGGTATATCAGGACATAATTTAAATGATGGGCAATTGCAAAAGCTGACAAAATAAAATCGCTCTAGGGTGTTCAACGGTAGTTTATCACTTAATTACTCAAATTTTTTGATATTTAAAATATTATACATAAATGTCTTAAGGTTTGTACGCACGTAACAGTTTGACTCCTCAAATTTAAAATGTTATATTATTACATTTATTTAAATAAAATCAAAAATAACAATCTAATTTTTTCTTAAAAAATTATAATTAACATATAATTATACTATCTATTAGAATTTAAAATGTTCTATTTTTGATTTTATTTTAATAAATGACATAATATAACATAAATTTTGGTTATAAAATTTATGTTCTATTATGAATGAATTAGACTCATTATTTAATTTTTTTAGTTTTATTCTAATAGATAGTATAATTGTATACTAATTACAATTTTTTTTAAAAAAATTAGATTTTTTTATTTTATTTCAATAAATAATACAATAGAATATGAATTTTAGTTGTAAAATTCATGTTCTATTATGAATGACTTAAACTTTTTGTTTGATTTTTTAGTTTTATTCTAATAGATAGTATAATTGTATTAATTACAATTTTTTTTAAAAAAATTTAATTTAATTTTTAATTTTATTTCATTAAATGATACAATAGAATATAAATATTGGTTGTAAAATTTAAAATATTTGATATTCTATCTTTGATTGAAATATATTTTGTTTAAATATAACATTTTAAAATTGAGAGGTTTAAGTATTACATGCCTACAAATTTCAAGAGATCTGAGTGTAATTCACTAACGAATATACTAACAAACATTAACGATATAGGTCTAAGTGTTACACACATACAAACTTTAAGAAGTCTATATGTAATATTTTAAATGTCATGAATTTAAATGAATAAGTGACAAATCTCGAAAAAATGCGAGCACAATTCTCTCTTTTTATTAAGTATGCCCAGGACAAAAGATATTAACTGCCCCAAATTGATTTGGTGAGCTTAGCCAATCAGCTCGATTGTCTTCTTTCTCTTTATTTATTCCAAATGTTTATTAAGTTTTAGGAGAAAATATACTAATAGTCCCTAAACTATACACTTTTGTGTTAGTTTAATCCCTAATCTTTTGTTATTTCATAGTAGACCCTCAGGCCTCAAGTGTTCAATTTATGTCACTTTTATCTTATCAAAAAAAGACGTCTTAAGTTGACTAGGGGAGATGATCAAGTGCATTTCAAGTGGTCACACTTGAGGGGTCTTTTTCGAAAATGTAAGGGACCGAAATTACACACATTATAAATCTGAGGGACTGAAGCAATCTCTTAATTGTAGTCACATGAGAACTCTAAGGTGTATTTCAGGTGGTAACAAGGACAAACTATAAAATTAGACGTCTTGAATTCGAATCTTGACAACTCCTTCGGACCAAGTCATCTTTCTCTTAATATCGGCGTGGATGACTTATTTTTGATCGGACCAAAAAAAAAATTAATCAAGGTGCGCGTAAACTGGTTTGAATATCCCTGACTGTTGAACTAAAAAAATTGTAGTCACGTGGGATGCACATAAATATCTTTATTAGTCAACTTAAATTTCCACTTTTAATTGAACTAAAGTGATGCAAATTCAATACTTAAAGGGACCAATTGAGACCATCGAAAGGTTGAGGATAAAACTCACACAAAAGGCATAATATGGGAGCCAAAAATATATTATTTCCTAAACTTTAATTTCCAATTTATCTTAAATTCTCAAAGGCATTTACAATTTCATGATGCCCTTTTTGATGATCATATGATTAGTAAAGGGCATAATGGTACTTTAACAACCTTTGTTAGTTCCGAAAGGGCGGCCAGGAGGCCAAGACCAGTTCCTTGGGTCTTTCACGCCAAGGCGAAGTTTCTTAAGGAGACTAAACAATATTTTCCAAGTCTTTAGTCTCCACCCGGTTCGAAAAAAAAAGAAGTCTCAGTCTCCACCGAGTTATTGAGTCAGTCAACACGCTCAATTGAACTGATTTGGAATATAAATTGTCCCCACGAACACTCAGTAGAAAATAAACAAAACATGAATAAAATGCAAAAAACTCCCCCTTATTTAGGATTATTTGTACGTGACCTCCTCATAATTTTAATTATTGTACTAAGTCCCCTTAACTTAAAAATAAACTGCAAAATTAAATGGACGTTGCTAATTTAACGGAATGTATTACTCACGTGCTCAAACCTGCAAGTCGAGATAAAATGTGTCAAAATTATAACTTATAATTCCTAAAATACCCTCTCCAACCCAACCATCTCTATCTCTCTCCACCAAAATCAACCACTTGCAACACCACCATTGTAGCCAACCCCCGCAACAAAACCCACCTCTGCAACACCTCCTCCATGCCAACTCACCCCCTACTTTGCCATCTCTCCCTCTATCTTCTCTCTTTGTCCACTGAAACCCACCACCCGTAACACCACCAATGTAGCCCATTCCCGCTGTTATGATAGGACTTTGACTTAGTAGTATTTGAGTTTGTTAATAACTCCCACTTAGTAGGGATTTTAGACTTATTCCATAGGTTGTTAATGTGGTGTTGATTTTGTGTTATTCAGCTGATTTTGTGTTGCTCTGTTACTCATGTAAGGCTATATATAGCCGTTTCATGTTACTTGAATAAACTAATAAAGTATTCTTCCAATTCTTGTATCTCCTCATATTAATTCTCACATCTAGTATCATAGCTAGTGCCATGGCTATTGAGAGCAGTTTTGTTCAACCAACCATTCCAAAGTTTGATGGACACTACGATCACTGGAGCACGCTCATGGAGAACTTTCTTCGTGCAAAAGAATACTGGATGTTGATTGAAGATGGGTTTCTTGCCGTAGCAGCTGGTCCAAAACCTACAGATGGGTTTCCCGTCGTAGCAGTTGGTCCAGAAAGATTGGCTGATCTAAGAAGATTTGAAGGCAAAAATTATCCTTTCAAGCCATAGACAGTTCATCCTTGAGACTATCCTAGAAAGGATACCTCAAAAGATATTTGGGATTCGATGAAGCTAAAGTATCAAGGGAATGCAAGGGTCAAACGTGCACAACTTCAAGCACTCCACAGAGAGTTTGAGGTTCTCCACATGAAAGAGGGAGAGTCCGTTGAAACCTATTTCGCTTGTACTTTCACTATCACAAATAAAATGAGTGTTCATGTTGAAAAGATGGCCAACATCACTGTAATTGAAAAAATTATACGATCTATGTCTTCCAAATTTGATTACGTTGTTTGCTCCATTGAGGAGTCCAAAAATTTGGAAGACATGTCTGTTGATGAATTGCAGAGTAGCCTTTTGGTGCATGAACAACGGATGAGTAGTCATGTTGTGGAAGAGCAAGCCTTGGCCATAACACATGACACCCATATCGCCGCACGAGGTCGAGGTCGAGGTCGTGGTCGTGGTGCTAGTGGTCATGGCCGTGGTCGAGGCAGAGAAAGTTTTGATAAGTCAATTGTGGAGTGTTACTATTGCCATGACTTGGGACGTTTTCAATATGAATGTACAAAGAAAAAGGCCAAGGGACTGAAGGTCAATTTTGTTGAAACAAGTGATGATGCATATGCACGTGAAGAAGTCCTTCTCATGGCCTATGTTGATGTTGATGCAGGAGTTTCAGGGAAAGAGGCTTGGTTTTTAAACTCAAGTTGCAGTAATCATATGTGTGGGAAACTAGAGTTGTTCTCATCTCTAGATGGCGGCTTCCACAAATCCGTCAAACTGGGAAACAATTCCAAGCTGGAAGTTATGGGCAAGGGCACTATTCGCATGCAAGTTGGTAAAATTTGCAAGTCATAAGTGAGGTATTCTATGTTCCCGCTTTAAAGAATAATTTATTGAGTATTGGATAGTTGCAGGGGAAAGGCTTGGCCATTTTAATTCGAAATAACATGTGCAAAGTCTTTCGTCCACAAAAGTGTCTTATTATTGAAACAACCATGTCTTTCAACTGAATGTTTGTTCTTCTTGCCACAATCCAGACACAAGATGACCATTGTTTGCATACTCATACGGAGAATCCAGATTACTTATGGCATTGCCGCTATGGACATCTGAGTTTCGGAGGATTAAAACTACTTCATCAACGATAGATGGTCAAGGGTTTGCCACCACTTACTAACCCCGACATTTTATGCAAAGATTGTATGATGGGAAAGCAGCATCAAAATCCATCCCACAAAAAAAGCATCTGGAGGGCCTCTCAAGTACTTCAACTCCTTTATGCTGATATTTGCGGACCTATCTTTCCAATTTCCAATAGCCAAAAGAGGTACATCTTAACATTTATTGATGATTTTAGTCACAAAATTTGGGTGTTCTTCTTGACTGAAAAATCAGAAACATTTAGCATCTTCAAAGCTTTTAAAACTAAAGTGGAGACAGAGAAGGAAACTTGCATCAGGGGTTACGGACTGATCGCGAAGGGGAATTCACCTCAAAATCATTCAATGATTTCTGTGTGTCACATGACATCCATCGCCAACTTACAACTGCTTACACACCTCAGCAAAATGGGGTGGCCGAAAGAAATACCGTACAATTATGAACATGGTTGTTGTATGCTCACCAGTAGACAAGTACCAAAGCCTTTTTGGCCTGAACCTATAAATTGGGCAACGCATATTTTGAATCGAAGTCCTACACTTGCTGTTTGCAACAAAACTCCTGAGGAGGCTTGGAGTGGATTCACACCCTCAGTTGATCACTTTCGGGTGTTTGGATGTCTTTCCTATGCTCATATTCCTGACAGCAAGCGTACTAAATTAGAGGTCAAAGCTTGAAATGTGTGATGCTAGGGGTCAGCGATGAATCTAAGGCATACCGATTATATGACCCTCTCACGAAGAAGATTGTGATTAGCCGAGATGTCATATTCAATGAACATTAAGGTTGGAGTTGGGATGATAGTCACCATGAAGCTTTTCAAACTAATCTGGATTGGGGAGATATAGAAGACACTGAAGCTATGGTGGAAACTGATGATGAACTTGTAGAGCCAGAGGGCGCCGACACTACTCATATGCCAAGAACTAGTAGCCGTGCCCGTGCCCACTCATGAGGACTTTGGAGATGATGAGGCCTCTGTGAACCTAGATACAACTGAATCCAACATTGCTGGCCATTGTGAGTACGAAAACTTCCGCTGCTGCTATCGTCGAGTTCGCAGACCTCTACAATGGCTGAATGACTTTGTGGGCTTTAAATGGGGAAGGTCTTTCAGAAGATAAAAGTCTTGGTAATTTTGCCCTGTTCGTGGATGTAGATCCTCTATCCTATGCTAATGCTGTTAAAAATCCTACCTGGAGAAGTGCTATGGATTCCAAAATTGAATCTATTCAAATATGCAACATGGGAGCTCACTGATTTACTAGCTGGAGGAAAGAAAGTGGGCGTAAAGTGGGTATACAAGACTAAACTGAATGAGCATGGAGAAGTTGACAAATATAAGGCCCGACTGGTTGCCAAGGGCTATACTTAGTGACATGGGGTTGATTATTCAGAGGTTTTTGCACCCGTTGCCCGATTCGGCTTGTTATTTCTCTTGCAGCTCATAACAATTGGCCTATCTTCCAGTTAGATGTTAAATCAACATTTTACATGGTGAGTTGGATGAAGAGGTGTATGTCGAGCAACCCCTTGGATATGAATTGAAAGGTGAAGAACAAAAGGTGTATCAGCTTTGAAAGGCATTGTATGGCTTAAAACAAGCCCTACGAGCTTGGTATAGCCGGATTGAATCATGTTTTCTTAAGGAAGGTTTCGAAAAATGTACCCATGAACACACTTGTTTCTAAAAAAATCTCCAGAAGGTAAACTCCTCATTATTTGTCTGTATGTTGACGACCTTATTTTTACTGGTGACAATGCAGCTTTGTACCAATTTTAAGCAATCCATGATGCAAGAATTTGATATGACGGATCTCGATCAAATGGTGGTATTTCTTGGTATAGAAGTCTTGCAACAGGTTGATGGAATTTTATTGGTCAAAAGAAATTTGCTCAAGAGATTCTGGATTGTTTTGGCATGACTGCTTGTAATTGTGTATGTAATCCCTTGTTCCAGGTTCTAAGCTTGTGAAAGACACTCATGGGATACGGTGGACAGTACTATTTATAAGCAAATTGTGGGGTTTGATGTATTTAACAACCACAAGCCAGATCTTATGTTTGTTGTGAGTCTCTTGAGCAGGTTTATGGAGCATCCCATTGAATTACATTTCAGGCAGCCAAGAGAGTGCTGCGTTATATCAAAGGGACGCTTGATTTTGGTGTGTTCTACCGCAAGGGAGGAAATTATGAGCTTGTGGCTTACACTGATAGCGACTATGCAGTGGATCTAGAGGATAGGAAGAGTACTTTTGGTTTCTTTCCTTATCCAGTTACGGTGTTATGTCTGGTCATCTCGAAAGCAGCCTATTGTCACACTTTCCACAACTGAAGCCGAGTTTGTCGCTGCAGCTTTTTGTTCCTATCAAGCAGTTTGGTTGAGACGGATGTTGGAGACACTTCATCATGC
>CAUOFW020004984.1:0-10000 GCA_963454935.2 Ilex paraguariensis
CCAGAGGGCTAAACCAGTCCGGTTCAGGCTTCCAGTAGCCTTATCAAGGCCGATTCAGTGTCCAGAGGGCTAAAACTAGTCCGGTTCAACGGTTGTCTAGGCCGGGGTTCAGCCTCCAGCAGCTCCTTTGTTCTTTGGGCTAAACTAGTCTGGTTCAATGGTTTTCTAGACCGGTTCAACCTTTCAGCATTGTAGCACTTTTATATCTCCTATTTGTTGCACTCTTATGGAACCCAAGCAAGACACCATGGCTCTTACTCCATCTTTGCCTCCTTCGATTCTTATTAATTGTCTCATGACCTCTGTCAAACTTAATGGGACTAATTGCACTTTATGGTCCCGATCTGTTCAAATTTTCTTCATGGTAAAGGATTTAAGAAATATCTGGTGAATCCTAAATCCAAGGAAGACTCCTGGGTATGATCAGTGGGAACAAGAGGATGCTCAAATTATTTATTTACTATTGAATAGCATTGAGCCTAATATTAGTTCTACTATGCTCTACCTTGACACTGCCAAAGAGATATGGGATCACTTACTCAAGCTTATGAGGTGTGCAAGTAGTATTTTCGACTCGAACAGAGTAATCTGAGCATTGAGGATTATTACTCTCACGTTCGGGGAATCTGTGAGGAGATGAAGACCTATCATCCGTTTACTACTGATGAAGTAGTTTGACAGAAGCAACATGAGGACATGAATGTTGTTAGGTTTTTGGTATGTTTGAAACCTGAATGTGAGGGTATTCGTTCTCAGATTTTGGGTGGTTCTACTCTTCCCTCACTACTTGAGGTTTTCTCTCGTATACAGCGTGCTACTTTGTCTACTTCAGGTATCAATCATGGTGTTTCCACTGATCGCTCAGCTCTTGTGGTACCTAGTAGTCATAGTGATGGTCCTCAAGGTGGTCATGGTGGTCGTGGTAGTCGTGGTGGTCGAGGAGGTCGTACGGGTGGTCGTGGAGGCCATAGTGGACCACGTTCCTGTACTTACTGTGGTCGTGGAGGCATATTGTTGATTTCTGTTGGGATTTACATGGAAAACCTTCTGGTGCTGCGAATCAGGCTTCCTATCAGGATGACATATCTGTTGTTGTTTCCATACCTCGATCAGCTCTACCAGACACTGGGTCGGTTACTATTACACGAGAGGAGTATGCGCAGTTCCTGTCCCAACAACAGGCTGTTCAATCACCCTCCACTGCTACTTTTGCCCAATCAGGTATTGCTTCCACATGTTTGTTGTCCTCCACTCGTAGTCTCTGGATCATAGACTCTAGTGCTTCTGACCACATGACTGGTGCGTGATGTCTTTTCTACTTATTAGTCTACTACTTCCACACGTAGTGTTACTCTTGCTAATGGTTCTTGTTCTAAAGTTTCAGGTTTTGGGACTACTAACTTGAGTCCTGATAAGTCTCTATCTTCTGTGTTATTTGTTCCTTAATTTCTTTTTAATTTACTTTTCATTAGCAAGATTACTCATTCTCTCAATTATTTTGTAACATTTTATCCTTCTTATTGTGTCATTCAGGATCTCAAGACTAAGAGGAAGATTGGTACAGGGACATGAAGCTGGTGGCCTATATTACCCAGACTTTGATTCACCTACCCGGGCTCTACAGACCTCGTTGTCTCCTTTTCAATGGCACTGTCATCCTGGACATCTCTCTCTCCAGAATTTGAAGCGCCAAGTTCTCAATCTTAGTTATGTGTCGTCTTTGTCCTGTGAAGCTTGTCAACTTAGTAACCATCACTGTGTGTCATTTCAGTCTAGAGTCAATAATCGTGTGTCTAGTCCATTTGAATTAGTCCATTCTGATGTATGGGGTTCAATAAAGAATATTTCATCTAATAAATATCCTTATTTTGTGACATTTATGGATGACTATTCTAGTGTAACTTGGTTATTTTTTATGAAAGCTCGGTATGAATTATTTTCTATATTTGTGACTTTTCGTAAAGAAATAAAAACTCAGTTTGGTTGTCATATACGTATTTTACGTTCTGATAATACTCGGGAATATGAATTTGATTCTTTTTCAGCTTATCTTAATAAAACTGGCATTATTCATCAGACTCCTTGTGCTTACACCTCTCCACAAAATGGTATTGCTGAACGCAAGAACCGTCATTTGTTTGAAGTCACTCGTGCCCTGTTATTTCAGATGAATATTCTCCGACATTTTTGGAGTGATATTATTCTTACTACTTGTCATCTTATTAATCATATATCATCCTCTGTGTTGAATTGACAAAGTTCATATTTTGTCCTTTTCCTAGTAAGCCCTTATTTTCCCTAACTCCTAAGGTTTTTGGATATGTTTGTTATGTTCATAATTTGGGTTCTGGGTTTGACAAACTTGACCCTCGAGCTACCAAATGTGTATTTCTTGGTTACTCCCGCACACAGAAAGGGTATTGTTACTACAGTTCTTCTCTACACCGATACTTTACTAGTGCCGATGTCACATTTGCTGAATCTGTTCCATACTTTCCAACACCTTCTCAGCCTTTGGATTTGGACTTTAGATCATCTCATGTATCACCATTTCTTTTCTCATCTTCAGATATTTCGCTGCCCACTGTGTTACCATTTACTTTACCTTTCTGTGTCTACTTTCGCCATCCTTACCCATCCACTGAGGTGCCCGTACCATCTTCCTTGCCGCCTTCTGATCCTAGTACATCAAGTAATTTAGACTCTTTACCTATTGCTCTTCGCAAAGGTATTCTTTCGTGTGTTACTAATCATCTCATTTCTCATTTTGTTTCATATGATGTCTTGTCTCCTGTCTTCTCCTGTTTTATTTCTCAATTATCTGTTATATCTATTCCTAAGCATTTACAGGATGCATTATCTGATCCGGGTTGGAGGAAAGCTATGGAGGAGGAGATGGATATTTTACATCATAATGGGACTGGGGATCTCGTTCCTTTACTCCCTGGTAAACGAACTGTTGGCTGTCGTTGAGTGTATACTGTTAATTTTATCCAGATGGTTCTGTGGAGCGTCTCAATGCTCGGCTTGTTGCGAAAGGCTTTACTCAGACTTATGATGTTGATTATGAGGAGACTTTTTCTCTTGTTGCCAATATTTTTTTTGTTCGTATCTTGATTTCTTTGGCTGCTAATCTTAATTGACCCTTGTTTCAGTTAGACGTTAAGAATGTCTTCCTACATGGTGACTTGGTTGAAGAGGTATACATGGAGCAGCCACTTGGGTTTACTGCTCAGGGGGAGTATGGTAAGAGTATATGTCAGTTAAAGAAATCTTTGTATGTCTTGAAGTAGTCGCCGAGGGCATGGTTTAGTTAGTTTTCAGATGCAGTTTTAGGGTTTGGCCTTCTTCTATGTCAGACAGATCATTTTGTGTTTCATAAAAGGACAGATGCTGAATATGTCCTATTAGTGATTTATGTAGATGATATTGTGATTACTTAAAATGATTCTGAGGGGATTATCAAGTTAAAAATATTCTTACAGGATCGATTTCGTATTAAGAATTTGAAAAACTCAAGTATTTCTTGGGTATTGAGGTGGTTCGATCTAAACAGAGTATTTGTTTATCCCAGAGGAAATATAGACTTGACATGCTTGAGAAAACAGGTTTGCTGGGTAGTAGACCGATTGATATTCCTATGGATCCGAATCAGAAATTATTGATGGATGATGGTGCATTGTTTGAAAATTCGGGTCGATATCGTAGATTGGTTGGTAAGCTTAATTATCTCACTATGACTCGACCGGATATTTTCTATGCAGTCAGTATAGTAAGTCAGTTCATGAGATGTCCTAGAGTACTACATTGAGAGACAGTTACTCGTATTCTACGATATCTCAAACGAGCTCCTGGACTTGGACTGTTATATCGAGTTAATGAGCATCTTAGAGTGGAAGGTTTATCAGATGCTAATTGGGTTGGCTCTCCTTCTGATCGGAGATCAACTACTGGTTATTGTACTTTCTTAGGAGGTAATGTTGTCTCGTGGAAAAGTAAGAAGCAATCCGTGGCAGCAAGATCTAATACTGAGGCTGAGTATAAGGCAATAACACATACGACGAGTGAGTTGACTTGGCTACTACACTTCCTCTAGAAAATTGGGTTTCCAATTCAACTTCCTTTACAATTGTTCTGTGACAACTAGACAGTTATCCATATCGCTGTCAATCCTGTGTTTCACGAGAGAACCAAATATATTGAGGTTGATTGTCACTTTATTCAGGACAAGATAGTTGCTGGGGAAATTACAACTCCATTTGTGAAATCTGAAGATCAACTTACAGATATATTTACCAAAGCATTGAGTCGTACACATCTTATAGCTATTTATTCCAAGCTTGAATTATATGATATATATCCAGCTTGAGGGGGAGTGTTGAGAATAGTAGGATAATATGCATAAATTGTTAATAGTAAGAGAGTGTATGTATAATTCTTTTTATTGTAGATTAACTATAAATATAAGTGATGTATGAGAGTTAGGTTATGTTTTTAACCTCTCTCTTTTTCTCTAATATTATGTTAATCATCTACACTTAACATGTAGGAAACTTGGGGGTGGGGGTGGGGTGGGGGTGGGGTCCAAGGTGGCTCTGCCATTGCATATGAACCTAAAGCTAAGTGTGAAGATAATTACCCATAATTCCACTCAGCACACACATGGTCCAATTCTTAGTATGGGATAAAGCCCTTCATCTTGAATGCTTTGAGAAACCTAATTAGGTCCCGATTGCCTGTGAAATCATACTGAATAAACCGAAGTGATGATTAGTTACAAACTTTGTACAGAGAAGCAGCTATATATTAGGGGTTATAAGCTACGACACCGGGTTGGTACCGTGCCATCATCAATCTCAGCCATTAATTTTAACAAAATTAAAATATTAAAAACTAGGGAAACTTTCAACCACACCTTCTTTAGTTTACCATATTTTTAGAACACCTCATCTATTTTTTAAATCTTCACCGACACCCCGTCAGATTAAAAATATTAACTAAAGTACAATTTTATCAAATTGTTCATGATATATTTGAGGACAGAGTTCATCTACACCCCCTCTAAATAAGTATATCTTCAATGAGACCACATTTGTTTTCTAATTTTTTTTACGTATTAAAATTCAGACCGATTAAAATTTAATTCGAGCTAATTAAAATTTATTTATTTACATATTAAAATTCGAGTCGATTAAAAATTATATATTTTTACGTATTAAAATTTGAGCCGATTAAAATTTTATTTGATCCAATTAAATTTTAATCAACTCGCATTGAATTTTAATTGGCCCAAATTTTAATACATAAAAAATAAAAAATTTAATAAATTAAATTTTAATTAACACGAATTTTAATAAGTAAAAAATATAAATTTTAATCGACTCGAAAGTAATTTTAATCGGCGTTAACAAATCGACTCGAATTTTAATAGGCTCGATTTTTAATATGTAAAAAAAAATTTTAATTTAATCAGCTCGAATAGAATTTGAATCGGCTCAAATTTTAATATGTAGAAAAATAAATTTTAATAAACTCGAATTTTAATATGTAGAAAATAAATTTTAATAAACTCAAATTTTAATAAAATTTTATGTAAAAAAATTATTTGAGATTTATGCAGGAGTATTTTTGATATTTTAGATATTTTTTTTGTTAAAAATAGTGGTTTAATAACAGAGCGTGTTAGTAATTTTAAATATAAATTAAAATGAATGTCAGTGATGTGTTTGTGTTATTTGAATGCTAGAAGGCACATGAACACACATACATGTAGAGAGAGAGAGAGAGAGAGAGAGGGGCTCATGAGCATTCCAGAAAAGGTAAGTCTCAATCGCAATGAGACCTATCTCCTTTGATTTTCTGATCAAGGAAGGCCACGCCTGATGGAGACAACCTGTAGAAGTATTATAAATATTATTGTCGGTATTAAAATGTATATATCAAATGGTGTGACAATTTGTGATAAGTATAAGTTAGTGAGGCATATTGATCTAACCTTCCCCATTAAATGTATACGAGTCATCCAAACATTTATGTTTTAATGGAGTGCGTGAAATTACTTTTCACAACAATATTACTTATTTATATTCTTCATTGAGCAATTTGTTGAAAAAATAAATGAACGTATGAGACCTCAAACTCAACTCTTTGAAGTCTCCTTAATAATTTTCAAGCTATATTTCATGCAACATAAGATGGTTTTTTTTTTTTTTTTGGGAGAATTACACTCAGACTCCCTGAGATTTGTCACTTAATTATTTAGACTCCTGATATTTAAAATATTACACACAAACCCTTGAAGTTTGTACATGCGTAACACTTAGACTCTTACCGTCAATGTTCGTTAGTATATCCGCTAGTAAATTATATCCAAACTCCATAAAATTTGTAAGTGTGTAATACTTAGACCCATCAAATTTAAAATGTTATACTTAGACCAAAAATACATTAATTAAAGATAAAATATCAAATCTTTTAAATTTATAACCAAAATTTATGTTATATTATGACATTTATTGAAATAAAATTAAAAATAAAAATATAATTTTTTCTTAAAAAATAATAATTAGTGTACAATTATACTATCTATTGGAATTTAATTTGGTCATTTAAACGACCAAATTATGCCAATAAAAGCTATAATATATTGTGTCAATTACAATTTGACTCCTTGTTTTTTTTATTTTATTAATTATGATTTTTTAAGAAAAATTAAATTTTTAATTTTAATTTTATTTCAATAAATGATATAATATATGAATTTTGGATGTAAAAATTTATGGTTTATTATGAATGACTTAAACTCTTTGTTTAATTTTTCGTTTTTTTACAATAAATAATATAATTGTATACTAATTACGATTTTTTAAGGAAAAAAAATTGACTTTTTATTTTTGATTTTATTTCAACATATGATACAATAGAACATGAATTTGAGTTTTAAAATTTAAAATATTTAATATTCTATCTTTGATTGGAGTATTTTTTATCTAAGTATAATATTTTAAATTTAAAAGATCTAAATATTATACGCCTACTACAAACTTCATGCAGTTTATGTGTAATTTACAAACAGATATATTGACAAATATTTGATGGCAGAGGTCTAAGTGTTACACACGTACAAATTTTATGGGATCTGTGTGTAATATTTTAAATATTAGAGAGCTTGAGTGATTAAATAACAAACTTCAGAGAATCTGAGTGTAATTCTCCATTTTTTCTCAATTAGAAGGGATGCTCATTGCCTCTGCTACGCTTCTCTAGTTTCTCTCAATTCTAAATCACTCATCAAATTGGTGGGATCCACTTAAATATAAAAAATTTCACTCAAATGCATAATAGGTGAACTATCGTCGAAGAAATTTGAAAAAAGGTAATGTGGTGGTGGGCAATATCAACCCAATCATTCAACGCATGTCTTTCAAAAGCTTTGTACTCAATCTGGTGGTGCCACAGCATTGCTAAGATGGATTTTAAGTGGTCTCTCGCTCTCTCTCTCAATCTCCAAGAAACAAAAATCTTGAAATTTAATATTGCATATTTATTTCTTTACTTACTGTGAATTTTTCAAATATCCAAAGCATCTCCTTGAGTTTTTTGGCTTTTCAAAGAACTTATAACTTGACCCCAAAATTGAAAACTTGAAACCTAAAATTGTAATGTAACTTCATAAATTTTTAATTTTTTTAGGATCAATTCCATTTTGAGATCGATCTTAATTTTTTTTTCGTTGTAATTAGACTCCAAAAATTTGTATCTTATCCCACAAAAGATGTAAACTTTAATGAACCAAAGAAAGAAAATCAAGTGGTCTTAAAAAGAAACTTGTGACATTTCGCCAATTGACAATCAGGGCAAACTAAATGTCTTTTATTCTTGCCAACCGAAAGTTTATTTGCAAAAAGAACTTGATGAACTACTGGATAAGAAGCATGGCCTAGCTTGCGATGCCAATTCGAGATGGAAGTGCGTACGCCTACAAAAGCCAATGTTGGATTCTTTTGAAGTGGTGGTGAAAAACAATATAAACCATCATGTAGATGGCCTTTATGCTAGATGCTCCCCGAGTAATCCTTTATAAGAAAGAAATTGTCATGGAACTCAAAGTAAACATGATGGTCAGAAGCAAATTTATGCACAGATAAGAGATTTTTTTGAATTTCAGGAATGACAAGAACTTGGTTAAGAATAAAGGAACGTGTTGGTGTGGTGAGTTTGGAGGTACCAGAATGAGATACAATCAAACATGCCCCATTTCCTACTTGAATTTGTTCTGAGCCATTGTACTCATCATTTCAAATGTTGAGGTTGTTGAAATCAGAAGTCATGTGGTGTGTTGCTCCAGTATCGAGATGCCAATCACTTTCTACATTCTGATTATTAGTAGCTACCATTGCCTGCACATTAGTTTTCTTAAAAGGATGAAGGAAGCTAATATCGAACCTATGATAACATTTGTGGACAGTGTGTCCTGATTTTTCATATAGTTGACACCAAAGAGATGATCGGTTGGCACCATCAGTGTCCCGAGTGTTGTTTTCTGGGTAATTGTTGCGACGATAGCCACCCTGATTGTTGAATTGATTACGCCCTCGGTCTTTATAATTGTTGGAATTACCCCTGTCTTGACCACGAGAGGTATCTCCTTGTCGTGTGGCAATATTACCACTAGCACCAGCAATAGAGAGAGGCTAATTATTATGGAAAATCCGTGCTTCACTGGTTAATAAAAGAGAATAAATCTCTTTGAGAGTTACAACATCATTACGGGCAGAGATAGTGGCAACCAGTGAATCATAGTTTGCACCAAGTCCAACCAATACATACGTGATGATATCATCACTCTTCATTGCTTGGCCAGCAATAGCAAGCTCATCTATGAGCCTTTTGATGTGCATAAAATACTCAGTGGCAGAGAGATTACCCTTATGGGTTGTGGCAAGTTGAGACCGAACCTAGATAGCTTTGGCACGGGATTGAGAAGCAAAGCAAGTGAAGAGAGCAATCCAAACATCTTGTGAAGTGGTGCACTAGTAAACCTGAGCTAATACCTCATCAATGAGAGAAGCATTGATGGTGCTAAAAATGAGATTATCGTATTTCACCCACTGAGCATATGTGGGATTGGGGGAGGTTGTGTAAACTTTGGCAGTGATTTCTTTTTTGGGGTGGGGGGTGGGGGTGGGGGGAGGTTTAATGGTGCCACATCTACATAGCCGAGGACCTCTTGGCCTTGGAGATAAGGAAGCATTTGTGCCTTCCATATCGGGTAATTATTTCTGTTCAATTTGGAGACATTGATGTTAGAAGAGGGATTGAAGACTGGAAGTGTGGAGGTGATATTGTCAGAAGAGGTTAAAGAGTTAGGAGAAGACATTTTGGATGGTTGTCAAGGATAGGCTTTGATACCATGTAAAGTTACAGTAGAGTTTTGAATATGAACTCTCTATATTTTTATATATTTGAATATACACGGTATGTACAATTTATAACAACGAAAGTCTAACTATCCTACAATATCTCAGCTGATAGAGTTTGAATAAATCTACAACTCAACATTCAAAAGGATATGACAGCTAATGTTTATGAGGATCATGCTCATCCTCCTGTTATGTAGTAGACTCAGTTACACTCAAAATACCTCCCAGCCCCACTGGTCCTAGGTTACCTCTAGAGCATCCATCTGTATTAAGTTTATTCCATCCTGCAATGGGGAAAGACCAACATATCAGATTTTGGGGATTTTTTATACCAATTGGGTGAAGGTCCTTAAAGACATTCATACAATCTAAAGCAAGCAGTTAAGCTTCCCAGATTCCATGGGCCTTCATGCAAAAAAGAGAAAAAAAAACCTTGGAATATAACAAGAACAATTCTTGTTAGGCATACATCCAACCAATTGGTGTGTCCTCTCAATGCATAGCAGCTTCCTCAAGGTGTTTGGCAGCAGACTTGAAACCCCGAGGTTCTTGTAGGGCAAGTAGGACCTGAAAAAACT
>CAUOFW020004984.1:15000-28932 GCA_963454935.2 Ilex paraguariensis
TTATATTAATTTAATATTTTATTTCATCAAATTAATATTATTTCTTTAACATAGCATTAAATTATTATTTAATTTAATCAAATCAAAACCAAATTGACATTTAATTTTATTAAATTAAAATTTAATATATAAAATAGAATATTAAATTCTATTAATTTAATGTTTAGTCTTATCAAATTAATGTCATTTATTTAATTTAACACCAGACAAACATTCAATTTTATTAAAGCAATATTCAAATTTATTCAATTAAAAATAAATTTTATCAAATCAACACTAAATTAATATTTAATTTTACCAAATTAGCATCAAAATAATAGGGTCAATTACAAGTTACATCCCGAAAGATAGTTCAAATCTCAATTTAGACCCACAAAGATTAAAAATCTTAATTTGCATCCTCAAAGATAGAAAATTGTATCAATGTACACCCCCAAAGATAAAAAAATCTCAATTTGCACCCTCAAAGATAGAAATTTGTATCAATGTGCACCTAAAACTAAATTGATAAATTATACATAGATCCCCTCATGCTTGTCACTTAATTATTTTAACTCTTTCACATTTAGAATATTACTCTTACATCTCATGACGTTTGTGCATGTGTAACACGTAACCCCTTTTCATTGATATCTGTTAATATAACCGTTAAAAAATATAATTTTATCCTAATAAAAAATTATAATTTCATATTACCATTTATTTTGTGGGTTCAATATACTCTAAAGTTCAAAATCAAGTTTATCATTTGAATGTCCAATAAAATGTAGATATTTATATAATATTTTTATATCCAACGCAATATATCACTCAATGTGCAACTCTTTATTCTATTAGACATTCAAATGGTAAGCTTGATTTTGAACTTTAGAGTATATTAGACCCATAAAATAAAAGGTGATATGAAATTATAATTGTTTATTAGGATAAAATCATATTTTTTAACGGTTATATTAACAGATATCAACGAAAGGAATTACGTGTTACACGTGCACAAACGTCATGAGATGTAGCAGTAATATTCTAAATGTGAAGGGGTCAAAATGATTAAGTGACAAGCATAAGGGGATCTAGATATAATTTATCAATTTAATTTTAGGTGCACATTGATACAAATTTTTATCTTTGAGGTGCAAATTGAGATTTTTGATCTTTAAGGGTGCACATTGATACAAATTTCTATCTTTAAGTGTGCAAATTGAGATTTTTGATCTTTGAGGGTACGAATTAAAATTTTAACAATCTTTTAGGGTTTAATTTGTAATTTATCAAATTAAGACCAAATTTATTCAATTAATATTAAATTTTATCAAATAATATTTAAATTTTATATATGAATGTGAATGTATAAGAAGTGATTGGGTGACATTGTAGAAAACAAACGATAGCAAAGGAGTTAGAAATTGATGGGATTTTGATATTGACTTTATCGATTATAATTTTTATTTTAGAAAATCATTTTCAACTATAAAAATTATAAAAACTCGATTATGTAACCAAATGAGTGATAATATCATGACTAATATTATAACAAAGTTATTATGTAACACTTTAAAATTATAAAAATTTATTGGGATAATATAATAATAGAAATCACACTTGTTGGTTGGTGGGGAAAGGATTGAGGGTATTTTAGTCTATTTACACAATAAATGGTAATTTTGGTATTTTCACAAAATATTTAATCAAATCATTACTTTATCTATTGGCAAAAGCAAAAATTACTCTTAAGGAGGTGTTATTGATTTAAAAGTATAAGCCAGAAGGGTGTGAGTGAAGTTTCATAATCAAAAAAAGGTGTTATTAAATTTAGACCTAACTACAGGGGAGCGAATGAAATTTTCCCTCTTCCTTTGTAGTAGCAATAGATATGAGAGACACTAACCACCAAGCCAAATTTATTTCTTGGTTTTTCTTTGTTTTATTCAATACATTTTATTTTAATTTTTTTCTTTACAGCTTACTTATTATTTATTTAAATAAGACTCATTATATATAACTAAGTCCCTCACTCAAAAACGACGAATGATATATAATTTTTTTTAAAAAATATATATATTATAGGAGATCTCAATCTGTTTTAATTACTTACAAAATCTGAGTCTTTTCTCTACCAACACCGACTTCAAGAATAAACTAAGACGTGAGTAAGTGAAGTCCAAAATATATTCAGAAGCTACGCCATCCGTGAGACAATAACCAATGTAAACAAACTTGGTATTTACCTAAATTTGTAGCATGCTACTTCATGTGAATCTTGAGGGCTCTGGGCTAAATTAGAGCAGAATAAACATGTAAAGGCAACAGAGTCCACGAGCCCCATGTGTACCACTATGGAAGTAAACCAGGTATTGCCCTGCTGTGGGCAGGCTACCTAATTTTGGTAACACTTAACTATGTACTGCAATCAAAAGTATAATAAGACCATAAAAGGCAGTGTGGGTTATTTTTTTTTTTTTTTGGATCTCTGTATTGCAGTTTAATGTCATCATTGTCATGAATGCAATCTAAATTTGGGATGTTACAGAATTTGCAATATCACATGATCGAATTAAGTATGCAACTTGGATGGGACATTTTGATTTGGTTTGACTTAATTCATATTGATTTTTCATTCATTATTAGCTTTTTTTTTAGAATTATTGTCAAGAGTGTCTAAATTAATCTCCTTCTCTGATCCGATAAAAAATAGAATATCCATTTCACAGGATTAAAAAATTTATAAGAAATAAATCCATCATCGTCTGACGTCAAGAAATTACTAAATTTTGAATTTAAAATATCTAAATTTACAAGTTATCCTTACATTAGAAACTCATGGGCACTGCCTAGTTTGAATTGGGACAATGTTCAAAAGCCATACTTACAAGATAAAAAGGAACTCATACACCGCCAGACTTTTTGGCCTTTTTTAAGACAGAAAATTCCCACTTTGGTCCTGTGCCAGGGCTGGTAAACAATTCACACGGTTCAAGTTTGGCTCAATTTTGACTCGTTCATATTATAAAATGAGCCGAATCGGAACCTCATTTTAGACTCATTTATTATTCAAGCCTAGCTGAGCCAAGCCTGACTTATTCGCGAGTCAGCTAGTTTTTCCCGTTTTGTACATAATATACATGTAAATTATTACAAATCTTAGCTTATTTCAATAAAATTAGAAAAAAAAATTATGTTTGTATATTTTTATTGTGGTTTAGAGATATTTTATGCTCTGATTTGTGTTAAAATTTATATTTATTTATATTTTTGTGAAATTTTTTATTAGGTATTTGAAATTTGTAGATTTGAAATTTTTTTTTTTTTGAATGGCTTGTTTTTAGCTCAAGCTCGGCCCATATTCACTTTAAGTTGAACTTAAACAATATTTTGAACTCAATATGAAAGCCCGAGCCGATCTTTAGCAATCTTTAAATAACACGAACCAAGTTTGAGCATAATCAAGTTCAAAAGACTCGGCTCGATTAAAACCATCAAGAGAGTTGGTGGCAGGTCAAGGAGATTAGGAAAGCTTTAAGAGGACACATTATAAACCCTTAGTAATGGCTAAACGGAGAAGTCAATGTAAATTTAGACACCCTGTAGTTAAAAAAAAAAAAAAGACACACCATAGGCGTTGAGTAGGACTACCATTGGTAAACTGACAAAACTACCCTTGACCAGTTTCTTTTTCCCTTTCTTTAATTTGATGTATGTATAACAGCCCAGCAATTAATATGAAAGAAACTGAATACACAATATATATTTGTGGGCCCATAGCTTAATTAAGAGATCCCTTCCTTTGGGCGGAGGTATTATTGCCTTTATCTTTCAATTGACATTGGTGTATTAATTGCCATCCTCCTCGTTTTAAAAACAACACGTTGTATTTCGATTATTAGATGACCTATGTCCCAGAGAAAAGTGCGCCCCCCCCCCCCCCCCCCCACCCGAGAGCTCAGCAGATTGACATTCTTTTTACTATATTTTTTTTAAAAAAATTATTAATAAATTATTTATTATTAATTCAATTAATATTCACTAAATAAAAGTGAATCCTCTCCCAATATACGATATATAATTGAATTAATAAATTTGACACATAAGGTAAATATTGATTTTGCATAGTGAATAATTATCACTAATAATTAAATACTATTGAAATGACCAACTTGCCCTTGAACATTTTATTAAATAAAAAAAAAGTAAATATGAGCTTAAGGCCCAAGCAGGCATAATAATTAGGAAGGTGAATATTATTGAATTTACCAACTTGCCCTTGAACATTTTTGATTGACCAAATAAATACTCACTTTTTTTTTTTTTTTTAATTTCATATAAGTGTGCATCTTTAGCAAGTTTTATGTGGTTTTTATTTGGATGTTACGTGTCAACAGTAAAAAAACGGCTGTATGTGTTAAATAGCCCTCATTAGTCCAATCAAACTTTGTTTTAGGTTTCTAAATGTCCGGGGTAATGAATTAAGAATTAATTAACCTACGAGAAGATTGAGGATATAAACCTCTTTTCTTGCACGATCTTAAGAGAGAAGAGTAAATTATTAGGCGTAACCGTTACATTATGTAAATATTGCTGACATGGTGTAATCAAGTAATAAGATAAAAATAAAATAAGATTCACTTTGTATCATGGAGGTGATTATGAATTTTAGTGGGGGTCCATTCATTAATTTGTTTACTTATTAGTAGACCGTTATACCAGTTGACACTGAAGACATAGCGTAATGATTACACTCAATATCTTTTTGAGAAATTTGGAGGCCGGTCCCTCTTTGTGGGCTTATTTGGTGATAAATTCATCTTAAGTTCATTTTTATCTACATTGTCCAAAATATTTTAATTAGTTATATTTAATTATAACAAATTTAAAAACAAATAATTTCTAAATTTTAAAAATTTAACTAATATTAAAAAATTTTCTCTCTCATATTTATTTATATTCATATATAGAATTCCTAGACCTAATGGTCTTAAACGGATCGAATAGAAAATTAACATTAACTTACGGAATCCACAATAACGATTCTTAATAGAGATATACAACGAAAATCTCCACTAGAAAAATACCGAATATAATCACAAACTTGATTCCTAGTAGATTGGAGATAGATTTTTCTAGAAAGTGAGAGATATTATAAGCGTGAATAAGAGATGGGGTCTTTCAAGTAAATTATATCCCCCCTCGCTGGTAACCAACTGTCTCACATTAAAATAATCAGTAACTATTTCCTTCAATCAAGGTAACTTCAAAGAAACTAACTATTTGTTAAACATGTTTCCTTATACCTAGAACACTACTTTCACAATGAAACTACTCACTAACCTAACCAACATGTATTAGGTATTTTAATTAGGATATCATTATCTCAAAACCCAAGTCTGTAACTTGTTAATTAAGGTCCACATGTGAGTCCTATTAAATAGGTTCCAACATTCTCCCACTTGGACCGAATTGACAAGGAAGTTGAAAGAAAGTAATAATAATAGTAATACTTATATTTTGAAAATAAGTAAATATTTGAGTTCGGTAAAATTATGCGAGTTCTTTATCAAATTATCCCAACATAAGTGAGCTTAATTTTATTCTTGATTACTTGAGCCTAGTAATATGAACCATAGTGGATATATGTCAATAAATAGTTTACATCCTTTCATGATCACAATATCAGCAAACCCTCATAAACAAGACATTAGGCTAATTTTCTTTACGAATGGATTTCCCGTAAAGTCCATTTGTTTCTCAAAATTTTCTACTAAAAACATATTCATACCCCCAACAAATATAATAAGGAGAATAACATAATGATGTCATATAATAAACTGATAATGTCTTCAAATGTGCACATATAGTACATTAGGCAATAACATTATTCATTAGACCCATATGATCTACATGATCTTTGTACAATCCTATAGCTATAACTTTGGTCATAGGGTCTGCCACCATAAGCACAGTGTTGATCTATTTAACTGACACATTATTTTCATCACATTTCTCCTTTATGACAAGGTATTTAATATCCATGTGCTTGTTACCATTAGATACATTGCCATTATTTATTGAGGAAACGGTTTATGCATTATCACAAAACATCTTTATAGGCCTTGAAATAAAATCAACAACAATCAACAACCTTAAGTCCAATGACAACCTCCATAGTAGAAGCAACTGTCAATTTTTGTTTAGTACTTCTTCAAGAGAATGCACCATTAGAAAGCAAAAATATTTGTTTTGATGTTGATTGCTTGCTATCTAGGCATCCAGTAAAATTAGAATTTGTATATCCGACAACCTCTGAAAAATCAAATTAGCTATATATAAGCATATAATCTTATGTTCCTTGTAAATATCTAAGTACCTTCTTTGTAGCTCTCCAGTGATCCAAACCTAGGTCACTCTAGAATTTGCCCAATACATCAACTACAAATGCAATGTCGAGTCTGGTGCAAATTTGGGTAGACATTAAAGTCCCAACCAATGATGCATAAGGATATGCTCTCATCTGCTCCCTTTCAAGCTCATTTCTAGGAGATTGAGATTTACTTAATATGTCATCTTTAAACATAGGTGCAGGGCTTGGTTTGGAGTTTTTCATACCATACCTTCTCCAACATTTTCTTGATGTAGGTCCTTTGAGATAGATAAAGGTTTTGTCTAGATCCATCCCTGTGAACCTCTATACCTATGACATACAAGGTCTCACCCATATCTTTCATTTCAAAATAAATGGAGAGAAAATGTTTAGTCTCAATAAGCAATGTCAACTCACTATTAGCAAGCAAAATATCATCCACATATAGGACTAGAAAAATGAATCGACTCCCACTGATTTTAAGGTATATACAACGTTCAACGACATTTTCTACGAAACCAAATGAAGAAATCACATCGTTAAACTTAAAATACCATTGACGAGAAGAGTGCTTAAGTCTATATATAGACTTATTTAGCTTGCAAACCATATTACTCTGTCCCTCTGAAATAAAACCCTTAGGTTGTTTAATGTACACTTCTTCTTCCAGATCTCCATTGAGAAAAGTTGTTCTTATATCCATTTGGTGAAGCTCCAAGCCAAAATGAGCCACCATTTGTCATAATTATCCTCAAAGATTCTTTCTTAGAAACAGGTGAGAAAGTCTCATTGTAATCAATGCCTTCTTTTTAATGAATACCTTGGCAACAAATCTAGCTTTATATCATTCTATCTTTCCTTTACAATCTCTTTTGGTCTTATAAACCCATTTACAGCTAACTACTGTGGCACCAGGAGGTAGTTCGGCTAAATTCCAAACATTATTTTTATCCATTGAGTTCAATTCTTCCTTCATGGCATCATACCAGTTGGAGGAATTCAAACTATTCATTGCTTGTGAGAAAGTAGTTGGATCATCACACTTTCTAATATCAAAATCGGACTCTTAAAGCTATACAATATAATCTGATGAAATTGCAGATTTCTTAACTTTTGATGACCTCCTTAAAGTTTCTTCTTGTCCCGCTACATGTGATGGTGAAGCAAAATTGTCAGTGACAGTGGGTTCAGTTACAAATTGTACATTAATAGTTAACTCATCATCCATCAAATTATTATGAATAATAGGATGATGAATCATTACCAACTCATCTGAAATTTGCATAAAAATTGGATGTTCCTTAAAAATAATATTTTGTGGTTGTATACTCCCACTGACTTGGTCATTTTCAAGAAATTTTGCATTCCGTGTCTCTACAATCTATAGAGAATGATCAGGATGATTAAATATGTATCCCTTGGACTTCTCTGGATAACCAATAACTTAGCCACGTATAGTTCTAGGGTCCAACTTTTTCTCTTGGGGGTTATACACTCAAGCCTCAGCTTGACAACCCTAGAAGATGTGCTAAACTGGATTTTCTGCTTATCCATAACTCAAAAGGTATTTTAGGGACAACTTTAGTAGGAACCATGTTTAGAATGTACACAACAGTTTTCAAGGCATCACCCCAAAAAGTAACTGGGAGAGTGGAGTAACTAATCACACTCCTAACCACCCCTATATGACCTCATGGTTTTGATCTTTTTGTCAAGCTGTAGCTCTACCTTTGTTTTGAAAATCTTTAAAACATCTAAGGCTTGGTCCTTATAAAACAAGAGGTACAAACAACTGTATCGTGAGAAATTGTCTATGAAAGTGATGAAATATTTATGGCCTTTAAAACATAGGGGCGTGAATGGCCCACGAATATCTGTATATATGATACTCAACACATTCAACCTTCATATGACACCTTTCTTGAAATTGTTAGTATGTTTACCCTTAATACAGTCTATACAAGTGTCAAAATATGTGAAATCAAAGTTTGGTAAGATCCCATCATTTACCAATCCATTGATTCTCCTTATGGAGATGTGTCATAATCTCCTATGACATAAAATTGAAAAATTTTCATTCAAAATGCCGCGTTTTAATCCACAATGTTCTTTATCGTGTAGGGATAGCAAAGATGTTACAAAAAATGTATCTAGAGATAATTTAAATAAATTATCTTCTATAATATCATTACCAACCACAACATCATTCAAATACAAACTAATAGACGAAGGTCTAAACATAGCACGATACCCCAAACAAACAAGTCTAAGTATTGATAAAAGGTTTCTAGAAAAGCCAGGAACATAGAAAGTGTCATGTAAATATATGATGTGGCCAGCCTTTAGAACAAGTTTGAACATCCCAACAACTTCCAAATTTGACAGCATCTTATTTCCTATAACAATACATCGTTCACTTTCCATTGGGGCCCTTTTGTCCAACAATTCCTGCATGGTGTTACATATATGGACAGTTGCACCAGGGTCAATCCACCATGTATTATCAAGTACATTAATGAAATTTGATTCATAACACACTAAAGAAAGAAAATGTACCTTCTTCTCGAGCCATTTCTTATATTTGATACGGTCTTTCTTTGCATGTCTTTTTTTCTTGCAGAAGACACACTTGAAGTCCTTTTTGCCTGTTGATTTGCCTAACACCTTCATGTTCTTTTTCTTAATTGGAACATGGTAGCTGCTACTACTTACTTCCACTTGTCCTTTCCCTTTATGAGAGATCAAATGGACACTTTCTTGCTTCTTTTGCTTCAATCTCTGTTCTTCATCAACAGATATGGTCAAAAGCTAATTCATACATCATTTATCCTTATGTGTGTTGTAAGATATCTTAAATGGAGCATACTCCGAAAGTAGAATATTAAGGACAAAGTGGACAAGAAATATCTCAGACATGTCAAATTTCAGTAATTTGAGTTGAGCAGAGATGTCACGTAATTTCATAATATGCTCGTGTATGTCACTATGACCATGATAATTCAAAGAAGCAAACTTTGATATCAGGGAGCTAGTGAGTGCCTTTTTAGAGCTTACAAATTACTCATCAACTTCAATTATGAATTATTTAGCAGTTTTGAAGTCCAGAATGGGGCCTCTGATTTTCCTTGAGATATGACTTTGCATGAGTAGGAGATTGAGGTGGTTAGACCTCTTCCACTTCTCATGCAATTTTTTCTCCCTAGGCGTACTGAAATTCCGTAGGGATAGGTGGCCTATCCTCACGAAGCGTCGTGTCAATCTCCATACACCTCAAAGTAAATATAATTCTATCTTTCCATTTCGAAAAATTTGAACCATTAAGCAAAAGAATATGAGATGCAGATTGAGACATAAGGCTAGGAAGTAAAATTGCAAAATAAAACATTACATGCTTGCAATTGACACAAATGCTAATAATCACACTTAAACTTTATCCAAATTACTAACTCATATTAGCAATTTTAATGATAAATCACTTTATACAATATTATAATGATTTACCTAACGATGAAACTAACGGCATAAAACATCATAAAAAAGTAGAATTCAATACCTTTGGGCAACAAGAATTTAACTTGGTCACAATACCTCAAACCATTCACCTCACCGATCACTTATGATATAATAACTTCCCTTTGAGGTAAAATCATTATTTAATATGGTGCAAGTGTTCAATGTCATGGATAAACAAAATTCTTTATTGATAAATTTTTTTATATTTTAAAATTATGGAATGTTTTGGCTCGTCACCATAAAATTAAAATAAATATAATTTTATCAATCATAAGTTTTCATACACAAGATGCTTTGGCTTGTCATTATATATAAAATACTTCGAATCATGATATATGAATAAATAATTTTATCCATATGAATCCAGTAATTAAAATAATTAAGTTTGGCCTAAAATTAAATTCGGATAAAAATAAATAAAAAAACTTCATGGCCAAAATGCCATCAACACACTGGCACATCATCATCAAATAGGACAAACATACTATTAAAAATATATATATATTGATAACTTTTACGTATGCGATATACTCATCGACTATTCAAAGTATCAAACATTTAAGGCATTCAACTTTTCTGTCTAGCAATAAGAATTTAACAAATATTATCTCATCAATCGACAAAATGTCATATGCCACACAAAAATTTTTAACAATAAAATAATACTAATTCATCGTACTTTCATGCTTTTGTCCAAAAAGTAGTTCACATGCATTCAAAAGAAACACAAGGTCAAGCAGGAATCACAAGGTTCATGTGTGACCGATGACAATCAACACAACGTAGTATATTTATCGAAATTTCTTTGCACAATTTTGATAATAGAAATCACAAAAATTCGGTAACTCATATGAATAAATTAAATTCTAAAAACCAAATCCCATGACTGAGCTCTCATACCAATTGTTAGACCTAATGGTCTTAAACAGATTAAATAGAAAATTAACTTTGACTCATGAGATTCATAACAATTATTCTTAATAGAGATATACAATAAAAATTTTCACGAGAAGAATACTGAATATAATCACGAACTTGATTCTCAATAGATTGAAGATAGGATTTTTCAGAGAATGAGAGATACTGTAAGTGTGAATAAGCGATGGGGTCTCTGAGGTAATTTATTTCCACTTCACTGGTAACCAACTTTCGCACGTTAAAATAATGAGTAATCGTTCCCTCCCATTAAGGTAATTGTCAGGAAGCTAACTATTTATTAAACATTCTTGTACCTAGGACACCACTTTCACAGGAAACTATCAACTATCCTGACCAACATATGTGAGGTATTTTAATTAAGATATTATTATCCCAAAATCTAAGTATGTACCTTGTTAATTAAGGTTCATATGTGGGTCCCATTAAATAGGTTCCAACAAGAATATGACTATTTATTTCTCTCTCCCTCATATATATAATAACATTAAAAACAAAAAATAGTAACATTCAAACACAAAAAATAATACCACTTAAACACACAAAAAAATATTAACATTCAAAAATAAAAATAGTAATATTGAATATTAATCTTTGAAAAAAAATAACAATAGGAACATGGTCAACCAAAAAAAATAACATTGAATATTGATATTTCGGAAACATAATAACATTCAATATTAATAATAACATACTCATAAAAAAATATTAACATGCTCAACTAAAAAAATAGTAATATAGAAAAAAAAAGTAACATGCGTATAACATTCAATATTAAATTAATCATAGTCTTCTTTGCAAAAAAAAAAAAATGAGAGAGAGAGAGAGATAGGGGGAGAGAGAAATGGTAGTAATGTCAAATTTAAATTTGAAATTCAAATTTTATGGAAAAAAAAATATTTCTTTAAGTGTGAATCAAGGATGACCGTTTAGGAAATTAATTTAATGTTGAAAATTGATTTTTAAATCATTAGGATATTTTGGAGTTTTAAAAAAATAGTAGACTTAACTATTTATTAGTAAAATTAAAAATTGACTTATCTCTAAATAAGTTTTCTTGGAGAACTAAATTCATTATAAGTTCCTTAAAGAGGACTCAGCCTCAATTTTCACTATTTTTTTTTTTTTGGAGCGAGAGAGTACTCTTCAACACCACATATCTACACAAAAGGTTTAACACTTGGTAATTCTTTTTTTTTTGATATTGAAAAAAGGGGTGGGGCATTGGATAGCGTCTCGAGACCATTCCGATAGGCGTTCACTGATGAGATCACGAAGTCCCTAACCACATGAGTTACTTCTATCGAGAACGAATCTAGCTAGAATAACATAGGGTCAACTACCAGGTTCCAATGTGAACTCCAAGACTCGAACCAATAATTTCGATCGATATACTTACAAAAAAAAAATAATATAGTTTTATGTTTAATATTATTTTTTTTATGAACACACATAAGAGAATAAATGTAATTTTGAACATATATACTTTACTTAACATAATATTACAGTCACAAGAGACCAAAAGCACCAACAAAAATTGAAATTTTGGGACCTACAAATTGATATATGTGAGATTTGGGATGAGAGATTTTAATTATAATTTGGACATTTTCGGATGGGAGATTTTAGTTATAACTTGGACTTTTTGGGATGGGAGATTTGGGTTACAATTAAATTTGTCACCTTTGTGGTTGCAATTTGATGATGGATGGTACCCGTTAAAAAAAAAAAAAGATTTTAGATGGTAGATAATCATGGGCGGATGTATGTAGGGCCAGGGGCCACACTCAAATTTTTTTCTTATAAATATCTATAATTTAGCAATTGTTTTAGATATAAATAAGTTGTGGCCACCTTTAAAATTGACTTCATAATTTGTATATTTGTGTTGTGTGTAATTGGCGTCTAATTGATCTCTAACATTCTAAAATTAATGATTTAAATTATTTCAATTGAATTCTATAAGTGTTATTACGCTTACTTCTTAAATTCTTGTTTAATAACATTATGATTTTGATATAAAATATAAAATATAAAAATAAGCCAAGGTCAATTTTTTAAGATTGATGAAAAACAGTTAGAGATAAATCTATTGTTTGAATCGACTCTCAATTGAAAAAAATATATATAATTTATCTATTATATCTCTATTGTATGACTCAAGTGTAATTTGTTGTTGATTTCAATATAATCATTTGGTAAAAAATAATATTATTTGGTAAAAACTATGCTATTTAACTCAAATCTGTAACCCAAACTTATATCTCAAATGAAGGAGACCATTGGGCCAGTGAGTCCCATTTAAAAAATTGATGGAACCCATTAATCTAATAGTCTCCTTTCATTTGGGATATAAATTTGGATTACATAGCATTTTCCATTTGATAATAACTATTTCATTTGCATTTAATTTTTTTTTTTTTAATGTTTCGCTTGTTATGAAATCTTTTGTATAGACGTTTTGAATTTTAATGAAATTTAGATTTATGATCTACATCATTCTATTGTACACAAAATTAAAGTCATCTTTGCGAAAGTCTACGGTCATTAATGACTTAATGTTATAGAGTTTGGCCTAGTTAAAAGTGCCCACCCTTCAATTAATTTCTGACTCCACCTTGTAAAATTCTTATTAATTCATTTCATTCATTATGAATTGAAGTGAGGCTTTTACGTATGCAAGTAAGTCATTCATCTCGCATCTATAATATAAAATATGATAAATTTTAACAAGTTTATCTGACGGTCTCAAATAAATTCATCTAACGACCACTAACATTTCTCACAAAATTATTTACATTATATCGCGCTTTCAAATACAGGGTTACCCTAGTATTACATAAAGGTCCACTCTAATTTATTTTTTTTCCAATTTTATTAAACAATATATATAGAAGTGAGACTTTTTATTTTTATACTATCCGTCTCAACCTATCCTCAAATAAAATTGATGATAAATATAAAAGAGATGATTCAGGAAAAAAAAATTGGGTATAACCGTTACATCATGTAAGTAATGTCACGTGGTGCAACCGTCAAATAATAAGTAAACAAATTAGCAAATATGTTTCGCAAAAATTCAACAACCACTCAGACATGTAATACATAATCACTCTCATGTTATTTTATTA
>CAUOFW020004985.1:0-28917 GCA_963454935.2 Ilex paraguariensis
CAACTACTTATAGGACTCACCAGGCGCCCTCCAGCAATTATGGCCGTAATAGCAACAATTGCCTTCACAGCAGCCAATCCAAGTGCTTCAGCAATTGCTTGGAAACCAACCTGAAGACAGATGAAATAATTGCCCAATACAAAAACATAAGCAGCCGCAGTGGAAAAGTCGTGGCAGAAACAGATATAATATAACAGAAGTTATAACTGACACAAGCAACCATAACGAAGAAAGGAGCAACATCCAATCGATGGTATAATTTTGACTTTTGCAGATAAAATCGATCTTAGCATTATATGGTCAAAGCAGATACTTCAGCAGAAAAGGTGGTGTGCCTTGCCTAAAAATACTGCATGAATAGTATTTAAACAAGCAAGATAAGATGCCTCTGAATTATGTCATATAAATTGTGAGAATAAGTTAGAATTGTTACCCCTCCTTTGGATGAATTTGGTGAAATAAGAGGTATGAGTATTAGCAAAACTACAACAGCCAAATCCTGAAGGAAAACCAAAGAGGAAAATACAATCAATTAGAGAAAAATAAAATCAAGCTGAACGTCACACATAAACAAAATCACATTAATATTGAGCACAAAGAAAAAGCCATATCATGATAGGAGAAAATTGAAGAGTTGCAGCTGTAATTTAGCTATGTTGCTCAATGTGAAAATACAAGATTATGGATCATAAAGTAAGATATATACTGTACAGAATATAACTCAGAAGCAAAGATACGGCCAATATGTAGAAATCCATAAAGTCAACTATGATCCTTGTGTAACATCCGCAATATGTTGAGTTTAACATACATTTCATGACTTCCAACATTATATTATAACATTTTCTAAGTTCATTATTTGTTAGAGCATATGGATACCTGGAAAAGTAATACAGAAAAGGTAGCTCGCCCATGACGAGATGTGCTCTCACCTCGTTCCTGCAATACCTGCAGAAGAAATTCCAACAGGAATCAAGTGCAAGCTAAGAGGGTATGTGCATGTCTTGACCACTTAATCCCCAATTAAACACAATAACCTAAGGATTAACAGGTAAATGCCGGCAAAAAGCAGTGGAACATCATGATTTTCCAAAGGAAGAAGCAGGTTTAAATTTTGCAATCAGTAAGGAAAGGCTCAAACAAGACGAAGGTTAAACAGAGTCATTCGAAAGAAACTGAAATAATATGTATTAAATCCTCTAAAACCGAACAGCGATTCTGATGCTGGAGCATTAACTAATAATTCCATCATGTAGTGACGATTCTTCAGTGGTATGCTGGGGCATCTAAGTACCAACAAAGGCAAGCACAAAGTCTATATCACGTATTAGACAAGGTTGTTTGAAGTAATCTCCGAAGGCACCTTCCAACATTCCCAGACACTCAGGTATAAAGGAGACAATAATATGGCTGTGACTATATTTCCACAAATTTAGATTTGAATATGCTACAAAACTATTTTAGACCTAAATACAATTAGGTTTGGCCACTGATCAGTTTTTTCAGCCATATATGTTTCTCTGAAGTTGCTGAACCAAGACCAAACCAGCTTGCTCTTTATCGTGTTGCAAAAAATAGTAAAGCCCTTCTTTAAAAAATAGGGGCACTTGCTTGTTGCTATAGAAAAAATTTGAGGTTTCCCTGCACGTGAACATAGTTTGAATCTAGCGCTTTCTTTGAGTGGGATTTCTTTTGTTTTATCTTTACTTTGTTCATTCTTTCTTTGAAGTTTTCCAACTATTCAGCAAGAGAAATGAAAGTTGCCTAAAAGTTGAATTAAATTGACAATTTCTGATTTGAAGGCATATTTTCATGGCACAGAAAAATGTCACCACCAGATTAACCACATACTCATACATAAGCAAAAACAGCAAAGGACAATTACCTGAAGGACAACAGCAGTTGAAGATAATGCCAGGCCATTCCCGATGACAATTGCAGCTGGACCTGGCTGCCCAGTAACAAAATGAGCAACCAAGCCAACCACCACTGCTGTCACCAAGACCTGCATTTCTTATGCACATTAGAGTTATAAGATAGGAAACTAGCGCATGAATTATGTGCAAGAAAAAAATGTCTTGTGCCAAAAAAATGGTATGCTTTCAATCACCTGTGCTGAGCCCAAACCAAAAACATATTTCTTCATGGAACTTAATCTTTCAACAGAAAGCTGCAAAAGAATGAGCAAGGCCAGTTTCATTCTCCATATTGTATGAGTATAAAAAAGCATTGTCTTAAAGAAATTTTGATCAAGATTCCATGAATTCCACCTCAAGTCCAATATTGAACAGCAAGAACACAACTCCAAATTCAGCAATTGCCTTTGTCACATGTACATGACGAATAATGGAGAGCCCATAAGGTCCAATTAAGATGCCAGCAGCAAGATACCCAAGAACGGGACTACCTAAACACAGATGATACATCATCAATGCAACAACCCAAAGACTTCGAGGAGCATATTTTAGTCTTTTTAGAAAGGAAAAGATGAACCGATTACATGATGGCCCAGTAGAAGAACTGTCTAGTTTTTGTCATTAAAATCACAAAACCATATTTGTAAGTTGTTAGAAGATAGATTGATCTACTTCCAGGCTATCTGAAACAAAAATTTATAACAACTAACAAAAAGAGGTGAAAAAGGGCTGGCCGGAGAATGAGCAGTAAGAGGCAAAATCCAATTATAAAATAAAATTTTTGCAGGCAAACATATTAAAATGTCAAAGCATGTAGTAAGAGACAACCTTATTAGATCAAAAGCAGAAAATGCGGATGAGAAGGCCTCTATTTCACAGCTAGAAGAATAGATAAAGAAATTCAGTCACCTCCAGGGATTTTCTGGAATATAGGAACAAATATTACACTTGCAAGCAATAACCACAACATGTCAAATAGAGAAGCTTCTTCCTCATTTACCTGAGAGAAAAAAGAAGAAAAAACATTTGATCAGGAAGAACAAAATAAATAGATAAAAAAATAGTATAATTTATTATATTTTGAGCCAAAAGCATGACCAAAAAGTGTTTTGAGTCACATGCCTCCTGATGAGGAAGCATTTCCATAAATGTTTTTATTCTCTTGGGCAATTTCCTTATTTGTCTGACCAGAGGCTTTGTGTTTGAAGAAACTTCATCAATACTGGTAGTGATAATGTCTGGCTGTTGAAACAGCTGATTAATTGTATCTTTCCGGTTGGCATAAAAAGCAATCCTGTGATAAATAGAAGCACCATGTGACCAAAGGAAGGCAAACCCTCACACTATATACAGCAAAATAAAAACCAATAGCACACTCTGCTATCAGAAAGAAGTAACAAGAAACTAATAACAGAGAAATTTTAACAGTAAAGCATGTCATGGATATAACTGTAAAGCAGTACAATAGATGGAATCATTCTGATGATAATGCATACCCTGCTCCGACAAGCAATGAACCAACCACCAGCTTAGGCAATTGCTTACTTGCAGACTCTACAAGAGTATGGAAAGCTGAAGCCGGTGTGAACTCAGTCCCATCTACTGTAAAAGAGAAGAATGATGCAGAAAAGAAACGGGATGACTTGTTCAATAATGCTTTTGGTGCATTGAACAGCGAGCTGTCCCTAGTCAAATCCTTCTGTATTTCCTGCTTCTTAGGTTGGACATTCTTTGACTTCTCTGCATCTAATTCAGTGTCTTTTGGTGAGTCTAGAGTTAATTTCCCATTCTCTCGGTTATCTGGTAGAGCATCCCCAACCAAAGAAGCAACATCAATTGGCATATCTTTATCTCTTTCAGCAATGACATCACCTGAAGTTCCTCGACTCGTTTGCTCCTCGTCAACGATTGCCCCATCACTCAATACTTGTCCATGGGACGATGATCCCTTTGGGGACATTGGACTTTCTGGCGTATCTGCATGGGAAATACAGATATTTTTCTCTACTTTATGCAAGGCAATCTCTGCATCATTCACGCGCTGTGTAGCCTCAAGCTCGAAAGCAACAGCTTGCTCTGCTAGAAGCATTATATTTGCAACATCCTCCTCAGCTTTCAGAGCATTCAATTCTGCTTGCTCTGCAATCTCATTCAGCCTGTCCACTTCCTTCTGCAACTCTTCTTTTTTGCATTGCAACCGTCTCAGCTCTGTCTCACAATTTGCCAGATGATCCTGGAACTCTCTGATATCATCCTGAGCAACCAAGAGCACTTCCCTCTCTCCCCTCAATTCATAATTTGAATCACTCTCTCCACAAGCATCTGGTGAAACCCCTGTTTCTTTTGCAGATGTTAATGAATTCAGTGCAACCTGAAGCCTCGCCTCAGCCAAAGAAAGGGTCATTGTTGCTTTCTGGACAGCTTCTTTAGCAACAGCCCCTTCATTTACAACTTCTTGAATAGTATTAAGGGTAGAATTAACATCATTCCAAGCATTTGTTGCTTCATCCTTTAACGCTATAGCAGCTTCTGATATTCTCTGAGCCTTTTCTTCAAACACGGTACTGTTAAGCTTCGCAATCTCCAACTCCTTAAGTGCCTTCTGCAACAACTCTCTCAACTCATCCACACCACGCACCTGTACTTCTTGATCTTCTTCCTCCAATTGTTCTTGCAAACCATTCGACTCTGCACTGCCATGACTTCCCACCCTTGAGCTCTCTTCACTAGGACTTTCTTCAAATTCTACCTTTCGACCATTACCATCAATATATGCAACCGAATCATTACCCTGACATCGTGATTGAACTACGCCCCTTGATGTCTCAATTGTACACCCAAAATTATGGACCGAAGAATTGAAAACATTATGACACCACAAATGACTATGTAATTCACCTTTAGAAACTATGGACTTGATGACACTACCACTGTATGCAGGGAGTTTTTTCAACTTCTTTGCTGGGCATGCTCTCAATAAAAGCCTCGGATTGCCAAGAAATCTTTTACAGTGAACATCTTTATAATTAAAACCCGAATACAAACTTAATCTACCCAACGCTCTATAACCCGTGCCTTCACCACCATGGAACACATTTGGCTGTCGAAAATTACACCCAAAATCCATACCTCACTTTTTTTCTAAGGCACAAAACAAACAATATCCATTTCACAAAGTCATTAACTTCGAATCAAATACCTGACAAAACAACACAATTTCACAACAAAAATAAGAACAATATGTAGTAATTTAGTCTAGCCCATACGAATTAAACTCGAGTAACACCTAGCCATACTTTCAGACTTAGCAAAATAAATACATCAATATATGCATGTACACCTGCATACATGCCCATATATGTGAACACAGAGATAATGAAAATGCTTAATTCAGCCGTAAGGTTTTCGGCCTCTCAAGCACAAGAATGCAGGTTCGAGTTCGAGACCAGCCACGTTGTGGGGATATGCCAGAGGTAGTGGCATTTTTGTTTACAAACACATGAATCTAAATATGTGATTGTCTGTGTGTAAGATTATTCAATTACATCCAACTTATGTATTCATGTATTTACTACGTATCATATGTGCATATCTTCCACTAGAACATCGAATTTCTTTTGCCTTCCGAAAACCATACACACATTCCAAATCCCAACCTCTCTGGCTTGCTAAGACACAAGATGTGCAACATCTACCAGCACAATCTCCAACATATTTCAAAGTAACAAACTCTCATTGGCATCATATCAAACACCTGGCGAAACAATAAACTTCACACAAACATAAGAACAGATTAACACTTTTAGTTCGATTCTTCAGTTGAATCCCAAGGTCTTAGTAGGAAAACAAATTTGAAAAGCTAATTAATCTGTATCCCAACTACATAACAATTCTGACACACACACATATATAATATTTGTCCACAGAGATACAGAGCGGAGTGTGTGTAGCATAAGATTCCATTGATGTAGGTGACAGTATAATAAATTGAAAGAGTTGAACTCACCGATGACTTGAGAAAATCTCCGGCGGACTTTCCCAGGAAAATTTGGGTCAGGTCAGGAAATGATGGAACTGATAACAGATCGACACTGGCTTTTCAGCTTTCGGTTTTGCTGCTTTGTCCGAATGGGAGCGAAGACTGTGCAGCAAATGATGAACAGTATATTCTCTCTCCTCTGTTTGGGGGAAGAGAAAATGAAAATAGAATTGCTCATTGCTGAGTATATTTTTCTTTTGTAATTTTACTGAAATACCCATTTTGATTTTTTTTGTGGGGACAAAAAATATCCATCTTCAAAATATTTCGGATAAATATTATAATTAGTCTTTAAAATTTTCTTATTATTTTTAAAATAATCAATGAACTTTTAATTATTTAAATTTAATCTCAATTAAGTCTTTTGATTAATGTGAACAATCACACGACAAACGCTTGGTTAACCTCATTTGTTTTTTGTTTATTTATTTAACGGTTAGGGATATTTGAGTCAGTTTACATGTACTTCGACTAATATTGTCATCAGCTTGATCAAAGACAAATAATCTATGCATAGAATTAAGGTATTCATGATAAATAAATCTCTTATAATTTTAGCCCAAGGAGTTGCAGAGTTTCAAATTCATAACGTGTAAATTTACAATTCGTTTTTGTTATCACTTAAGTTAGTCATTGGAGTTTACCTTCATTTATTAAACTCCATTTATTCTAACAAAATGACTTAATAAGATAAAAGTATTTTCATTGGATGGAAAATCAGAAATAATTGATAGGGATTGTTGTAAATTGAACTAAATGTTATTACAATTATTTATACAAAGTCAAACTATATTTATAATGACAAGTAGTGAAGCTGGCATGTAATAATGTATACTAAATTCAACTAATGGAGTTAGTTGGATTATAGATGGCAGAGATAAAGATGTAGTTTTAGTTATAAGGGTAAGATGTAATTTTTTTATCAATATTGAATATGCCAAAATTATGTGATAGCAAAATGATTAATAAAAAAAAAGTATAAGAATAATCATTAATTATTGAAAAAAAAAGTGCTTATTCTCGTGTGCAGATAATTTTTTTGTAATTTAAATATGTATTGTATAACCGTCAATAAAACAACTTTATAATTATAGTTTTTTTTTTTGATTAAAAGAAGAGAATATATCATTAATTACATATGAAAATTCAAATTACAATCAGACAAAAGAGAAGTCATAAACTCGAAAGGGGGTAGGCTAACCAATCCAAAGGAAGAGAGTTGGTTAGCTTAGAAGCTACCACTTAATGAGCAGCCTTATTACAGGCTCGTGGCTTGTGTAAAAAGTTAAGGTTAAGTAACCTTGTAAAAAATTTAATATCATCCTTTATGGCCCTAATCTTCCAGGGGGTAGCATCTTCTGTAGCGCTTAATTTAATGATAGGCAGACAATCAGCAAGAGAGCATCAGCAAGAATACAAGTTTGGCAGACAGCTTCGGCTTCAGATGACAAAGAAGATCCAGCAGAAAAAGACTTAACTACAAATATAATTGTAGTTAAATAGTAAAAAAATATGAAAGTTCAAATTATCTTTCATTTTTGTTGAATGGTAATTATATGGAGAGGACGAGAACGAGAACGAAGTTCGAACTCACAAATAATTATAGAACAGTGATCATTAAGTCAATTATTGAATCCTCGAGTTGATAACTTCGAATGTGATATATTTCCAAAGCAAAACGTAAAAACTAAAATGATTTTAAAAAAAAAAAAAAAAAAAACAAGTAATATATTCAGAAATGGGGATTAAAAAAAAAACAAGAATAAAAATTTTATTTTTTATTTATGAAATGGAGTTAAAAACTCCTGCATCGCAAGGAATAATTTCCCTTGGGCACGCGCGGGGCATACCTGATTAAGATATTTAGGCAGTGAGAGAAGCCTCGCTGTTCGTACTTGCCACCAACCATTGGCCGGCCTAGTCACGGCCTTGTCATTAACAGATTAAACTAATTGTTAAATAATATATATATTTTTAATTTCTTGGCTAAATTTACTAAAATAGCCCTGGTATCTGTTCCATGTTTCTGGCAATAGAAGTACCGTAAAAAAAAAAAAAATACTAAATTGGATTTTTTTTTTGAAATTAGACCAAATCTCTATATCATAATTGTTTAATAAGAATCGAACAATAAAAATGTGATTCTGTCTTTTGGTGTTAATCACAAGCTTACTAATGTTATTAAAATTTATGCACGACAAAATCAAATCTTATTTTAAGATTTTTTAAACGGGTTCACTCAACATGATCTTTTATCCAAACAATTGGAGAACTAGGCTTATGGATCATTTTTTACGACTTAAGATGATCCAAACTCTAAAATATATGTATTTATAAACACGTATATGATTATCTTTGTTTTTTTTTTTTTTAAAAATGAATATTTTCTTCTCTCCTTTGTGCCATTTGGCATATGAGAAAAGGTGGGAAAATGACATTTTTGTCTCATATTATTTGTTTTTGTTTTTATTTTTGTTTTTTTGGGTGAATTTTATAAAAAGGACTGGTTTTTACGTGAGACAAGATGGACAATTAAAAAAGGACTGGGAAATATGCCAATGGGATATTCCATGGCAGAAAGTTTAGTCCACATGCAGTTAGAGCACGTGAATCCCAGTTTATAATAAAGCGAGGCGAAAAAGGTCCACGTGTCAGGTACAGGTGAGATCTATTTTTTGGTGGACAGGAAAGAATCTGATGCAAGACACTTTGTCCCCTTCGCAATTTGGCCTTATTTCAGTAGTTTCTAAAAAAAAGCGTCTTATCACCAAAAGGACCTAAAATATCTTACTTTTTTCTTTTTCTTTTTTGTACAAAAAAAAAACAGAACTAAATTATCCTATGTTTCAATTTGGTGGTCCCATAGAAATTGGGAAAAATAACCCAAATAAGTAGGTTAGGTGATAATAAAAAAGACCAGTAAATTTAATCGTTTTGAATTTAAATCTTGATAATTTTTTGAAGTCAAGTCATGAGAAATTTATTTCTCATAAATACCTTAATTCCGTTGTTGATAGTTTATCTTTGATAGGATCGGAGATAAGATTAATCGAGATATACGTAAACTAATTCAAACACCTGACCGTTAAATTAAAGAAAAAAAATAAATTAAAAATAATAATGCTATTGTGATATAATTTGAGGATTTAATAGTTGTAATCATTGAATTCTAGTGGATACAATGTATTAAGTTCATATATTGTCATATTAGGCGATTGTATTATTTATATATTAGAGGAGTAGTCGACGCAAGCCTGAATATCTAATAATAAAAAAAAAATGCAAACAACTGTACCACTAGGAAATAATAGTGTTAAATATACTTTTATTTTTGACAATTGTTTTTGTTTAAAAAAATTACTTAAAATTCCTTACCTAAACTTTGTGTTAGTTTTTTAATGCATGTTAGTGCAACCAATCAGGCCAAAGTAATACTGGTAATCTTCTATTTGAGGTCTAATGGATGGTTATTTAATGTTTTCATTACTGCTAGAGTTGATAATCATTAACCCGATGTCGACGTTATCAAGCATGAGTTTAGTCCTAATCAGATATGTTATGGCATTCTGCATCAAGCATTTGTCTTGAGGTCTTTAACTTTTGTGCTTGAGTAAGGGGAGAAAGCAATCACATGAATGCCTGTAAAGGAACATTGAGAATGCATACCAAGGTGATAATACCATGAAAAGAACTTGGCAGTAGATAGATCACTCTTTTGGGCATAACATAGACACTAGGGGTGTGCAAGCTTGCACACGACATCCGTGTGCGTAATTACATAAAAGTAATATATGGAAGAAGATAGATAGATATCATAATGTTAAAAAAACCGATATGATTGGACTACAATTGGTTAAAGAATAATATATAGAACCTTATTTACCCAAAAAAAAATATACTGACCACGTACGTTGGAAAAAAAATGATCATTCACAATGGACGCGAAACTAATAAGAATGTATCCGGTAGTATACCATTTCTAATATAAGAATGTCATGAACATGCTGATACTAGATCTAGTTAGCATTCAGTACAGAATATCCGGCGATTGACATCTAAACTCTAGAGAATTGAATCAGAAAGAAGAAAAATTAAGTGTTTATGTCGAAGCAGTACATGATGTTTCCAAGTGGCCAAACGGGACAGTTCAACATGGTATGAAGCGTATCATGGGACCTTAGCATACATACCATATCTGAGAGTTTTGAGGCTTTGAGGAATGACACCATGTGTTCAAGACGTAACACCAAAAGAACTGGATCGTCTACTTCATTGACTACAATGACACATTCTCCATTCTGCAGATGATAAAACAAATATATATGGAAAAGAAGATCAGCTTTAAATTTCCAAACTAAACAAGTTTGTGGGGGTAATGCATAAAAATGAGTGATTAACGCTGCACTAAGAGCAATCAGCATACAAAGTGAATCCTTTGTCAGAAACAAAAGGTCCTTTGTTGGAAAAGGACAATTTAGAGAGGTTGGGGATGAGCCGGGGGCGTGTTTTGAGGGTGGGTGTTGGGGGCAGCACACCTTCTCTATAAGGAGCATCTCCTCATTTGCTGTGGTGAGTTTCACTTGTGCAGCAGTTACTAATATGTTCACTGGAACATAATACAAATGTTAGTAGTACAATAATAAACATAAAAGGAAAAGAAACTGCAAAAGCTTATATACTAGACAATATAAAATTAGATGCCATCTCAGAACATCTTGAACCCATAATTATTTTGGATTTAGAGCAATTAGAATAACAACTATCCAACTATGACTAATAGATGACTAAGGTTAAAGGTTTGACTTCATCCTTTTAAGAGTACAATATCGACAGCAGAATCATTGGTTGGAATTTGTCTTAAAAGCACCTCTTTCCTAGGGGCATGGTTCAAGTCTAAATGTGTTAAGTTTTCTTTCAACTTGGGAAGAGATTAGAAGAAGGACTACAGGAACAAGTATTCAGGAATAGAGAGATTCAAACGAGAAATTTCATTATTTCAACTTTCAGTGAAGTTAATTACACCTTATCTATTTGTGAAATTTAATTGGAACATCAGGCAGCAAAAGTGCAATAAGGGAAGCCAATAATACTGTACCTGTATCCCCAAACTCCCGCAAATGTGTCAAAATTTGTCTAAACTTGTTTGATGGTATCCCAACAACCACTTTGTTTCCAAATTGTGACGTAAACAAATTCACAACATTCTCGGTGAGAGTCTCAATTATTTTAAAGGGACAAGTCCTCCGCGTTCCTACGATAAAGTTTTTAAGTAAATTAGGGCTTTGTTGCTGCATCTCAATCATTTGATTTCACAAACACGTACGATATGCAAGAAAAAGCATAGGAAGATGCCAAATACATCAATAAGAACACCCCCACTGACCTAATGTTGTTACAAATTTATGATACAAGGGTATAGTTCTCCAAATTAACTAACTTAACAGCTCAAGAAGTAAAAATCAAAGCAATGGAAAAGCTAACAAATTGTCCAAAGAAGTAAAATGTTTTGTTTCTTCAGAACACCAGTTCTAGAAGAAAAATTCAAATTGAAATTGAAACTTGTTTTTTGGGTGTTTCCAAGAAATTGAATCAAACTACCTTAACATATGACCTTTTACAATTGAACTATTTAACTAAAACTTCAAGAAATCGCGAAACTTCATAACACATTCACAAGAAACTGAGTATCGTCTTAGCAACTGTTAATCGATTAGTTTTCAAGATTTCAATTTAAAATCAGCAAAAGGACTAAGAATTGTGAAACAAGAAATGGAGTAGAGAAAGAGAGAGAGAGAGTGCTGACCATTAGAACTCTCGATGGTGATATAAATGTAATTGGAATTAGGATCTTTATAACTGTAAGTGATAGTGAGAGAGTCTTGATCACCAACGGTGTGTAGTACATTGGACAAGCGACGGAGGCGGATAATAACGGTGAAGTCTCCATTACAGTAAAAGCTGTTGAAATTCTCAGGACTGATTCGGAGTTCTGCAACAATGCCAACGCCGGGCATTCCGCCTCTAGTCTGCATCAATAAACCAGCTGGTGAGCAGTTGATAATCGCGATGGTCCGAATTGGCCGGAGTGATGACACCGCCTTCCTCAATAGAATGCCTCGATTTAGCTTGAGCTGTAACATGGCCAGAGAGAGAGAGAGAGAGGATTAGTTCTGAAAGTTCTATGATCTTTGTTGGTTACTCAAATTGCCAAATTGAGAGACATAGAGATGGGAATGCCGGCGGGAAGTATAACGGTATGTAAACTACGGGAAGAGTTAGTTACATACTTACATGATTGTTAATCAAATACCAGCAATTCCTCAAATATCTACATAAATGCCACCATCACAATTTGGCTTCATTTTACATGATTTTACGTTCGGTAGGTTGATTTAGAATTATTTATTTATTTATTTTTTTTTGGGTTCGGTGGTCAAAAATGTTCGGACCAACTTACGCGCACCTTGACTAATCTTCTACTTAGTACGGTGAAAAGCAGACCATCTATGCCGGGTTTAAATGTTCATAAGGGATAATATGACCTTAAGAAGTTATCAAGATTCAAACTCAACACATCTGGTTGCCCTATTTTTCTACAATAAAATTTTTTCTATTAAATTTAATATTCTTTGAACACAATTTACTTAAATAATTTGTTGACTCAATTTGCTATTACTATTAGGTTATTGATTAATATTATAGAATATTGAGACTTACTCCTAATCTAACCCATCATTAGATCAGTTATCAAATTGTGTCAATAAGTTGAGTCAAGGTAGTATAATTTACTAGGGTTTCTTGTACTTTGCATCCAAAAAAATTTTAAGATTTTTATTTTATATATTCAAATATTAAAATTTTCATATTGTACCCTCAATATATCAAAAATATTACAATGTGATCCTTTTTATTTTTTCTATCAAAAATCAATTTATTGACACTGACAAAAAAACTAATAAAAAATTAACATAAGAGTCACATTGTAACAACACTTTTGATATATTCAGGGTACAATATAAAAACTATTGGTATACTAGATTAATCCCATGATAAACAAATTGAAAGAAATACTTTGGAATTTGAGAAGAATGTTAGCCCTCCCTCTCTTTGGTGAAAAAGAGAATCTTGAAAAAATCAAGGAAAAAACCTTTCTTGATAGGTGAAAATAGTACAAACTAAATTTGTCATGCGCATGTGTCTTAGAACAAATATTCTACAATCTTCAATTATCGTTCATAGAGCGTTTTTGCTCATTTGCCTTCAATGTATGTTTTTGTGGTTGTTAGCACGCAAAATGCTATCATCCTCTGTTGTTACGTAACAATAGAAGTCTGCTTATGTTGTTTCAGCTCTGGATTGGAGTACTAGTGGACACGGGGAGGAAGCAGATAAAGCAAAGAAACAATTGGAAAGTACGTGACTCCTAGACCAAAAAATTCAATTTGATATTGAGCCAGCTTTGGGTTGAGTCTGAGTTGGCGTGCCCCCTAGAAATAGTAGTGTTAAATATATATTTTATCTCTGACAATTGTTTTTGCTTAAAAAATGTACTTAATATTCCCTTACTAAACTTTGTGTTAGTTTTTTAATGCAACCAATCAGGCATAAGTAATATTGATCATCTTCTATTTGAGGTCTAATGGATGCTTATTTGATGTTTGCATTACTACTATAGTTGATAACCATTAACCTGATGCTGATGTTTTTGAGTATGAGTTTAGTCTAAATCGGAATTAAGATATGTTATGACATTCTGCATCACGCATTAGTCTTCAAGTTTTTAATGTTTGTCCTTGAGTAAGGGGCGCAAGCCAGCACACTGAAAGCATGTTGAGACGCTGTGGGAACCTTGAGAATGAATACCAAGTGATCCCATGAAAAGAACCTGGCAATAGGTAGATCACTCTTTTAGGCATAACAATAGAACTAATGTTGAGGGGAAAAAACATCTAAAATCCTGCAAGTTGTAACCTTGAAGTAGCTGTGTTTGGTTAAAATTATTACACTGCAAAACTGGAAAAATCTGAGTTACAAGTTCAACTGGAAAAAAGAGATCAGACTTGAAACGATGACAAGTGCTCATCAGTCCAAGTGGTGTGTTGTGGATTGGAGTTGGTAAGTTCGGAATTCAGTTTCTCCAAAATGGGAGGTAAACATGTCTACCATTTAGCTCTCTCAAACGCAGCTAGAGGCAAAAAAAACCTTGTTCGACTGGGGACATTGGATAGAAAAATGACAGTTCCCAATCAGCAAAATTAATAAGAATGTTTCTAGCAATACATCATTCATGCATAGTGGATCATATATATGGTTCTATTTTTAGTCTGTCTGTGTGTTGGAAATTCACACTAGTACACACTGATACTCTACTTAAAGTTCAAACAAAGAATATGGGGTAATTAACTTCCAAACTCCAAAGAATTGAATCAGCTGAAGAGAAATTCAACGTTTGTGACTATTTATTTTTTGGGTCATCCGGTACCCAACAGAAATTCAGGGTAAACCAACCTGCATAATCATATTCAATTGAAGTAGTAAATGATGTGACCCAGTTGCCAAAAGGGACACTGTAACAGGGTTTGCCCATCATGGGACCTTAGCATCCATACTGTGTATGACAGTCTTGATGCTTCTAGGAATGACTTCACATATTGCAGACTGATCACCAAAAGAACCGGATCATCTCCTCCATTGACTAAAATGGAGCACCCATGCTGCAGAAAAAGAAAATCAACTTTTAATTTCTCAAACTAAACCAGTTTCTGGGGTTGTGTATAAAAATGTGATTAATGCTTCATTAAGTGCAATCAGCATACAGAGTCAATTCTTTGTCAAAAACAAAGGGTCCTTCGTAGAAAAAGTGACAATTTAGAGAGGTTGGGGAGAGTCCAGGCGATTTTTTTTGTTTTGGGGTGGGGGCACACCTGCTTTGTGAGGACCATCTCCCTATTTGCTGTGGTGAGTTTCACTTGTGCAGCAGTTACACGTATGTTCACTGGAGTATAATAAAAATGTTAGTACACATGGCCTAGATCATATGGAAAGAGGGGAAACTTTATACAGAGGAAAGGAAAAGAAACTGCAAAAGCTTATATATTACACACATAGATTGAAAAGCCAGCATAGAACATCTTCAAGCCATGCTCTTTTTGATTAAGAACAATAAAAATAACAACTATTCACACATCATTCATCGTCTTCATACTGATGGGAGAGGCTTTAGAAGATACCAAGGTTAAAGATTTTAGCTCACCCTCTTATGTATACGCTAACATCAGGCTCATTGGTTTGGAAATTACCTTAAGAAAAACTCTTTCCCCAATGTAAGTACTAAGGAAAGACAAATATTCCTGAAGATGATTCGTAGGCATGGTTCAAGTCTAAAAGTTTTCAGCCAACTTATGAAGACCAGAGGAAGAAGTATTCATAAGAAATTTCATTACAACTTCTTTAAATTTACTATAGCACTGAAGTTACTTACAACTTATCTACTATAGCAGTGAAGTTACTTACAACTATAGCAGTTAAGTTACTTACAAGCAGTCCATCAGCCTTCAAGTATAAGAGGGCATACCTGTCTCACCAAAACGCCTCAAATGTGTCAAAATTTGCCTAAACTTGCTTGATGGTATCCCAACAACCCGCTTGTGTTCGAATGGTGACACATATGGATACACATACTCAATGGGGGCATGACGTATTTTCACCTCACTGGTGCTCCGAATTCCTGAAATGTTTCTCACATTAATTTAGGCAGTCATTGCTGCTCAATCATTTTACTTCACTTACATGATATGCAATAATAACCCGACAAGAAACAACAAATTTCACTCAAGCAAAAAAATTATTTACTGCTAATACGAAGATCACGAAACAAAAATCCTCATAGTAATTGAAAAGCTACCATATATATATAAGCAAATATATTGATAAACACCTGATCTGACCTAATCTTGTGACAAACTTTCAATCAATGACAATGGCAAATCAGTGATTAGAAAAGCTGACAAATTGTTCCAAGAAATATGAATGTATATATATATTGTTCTTCATGACTCTGATTCTTGGAGAAAACCAGTCCAAATTAAGAGTGAAAATTTAATATACTTCAAATAAAAGATCGAAGTTCTTCAAGATTTTTTTTTTTTGGGTGTCTCGAAGAAAATGAATCAAACATACAAACTCTCATAATGCATCCACAGATTCTACATCATCTGTCTTTTTCATAATCGAAAATTTTAATTAAAACTTCAAGAAAAAACCAAAAACTTCACAAGATGCCCAGAAGAAAATGTGTATGATCTCTGAAAATTTTTCAAGATATCAATTCAAATCAGCACACAAGAGAACATAAATAGCTGATACAAGAAATCGAGTAGAGCGTGAGCTGACTGACCAGTGGTATCCTCAATGGTGATCTGAACGTGGTTGGAATTAGGTTTTTTATAGGTGTAAGTGATAGTGAGAGATTCTTGATCACTAATGGACTTCAGTACATCGGACAAGGACAAGAGGCCGATAAGAACCGTGTAGTCTCCATCACAATAATAGCTATTGAAACTCCAAGGACTGATTTGGAATTCTGCAACAACGCCAGGCCTTAGGACCAAATTCTTCATCAATAAACCAGCGGGTGAGCATTTGACAATGGCGACTCCATTAATTTCCATGAGCAGTGACACGGCTTTCCATAGTAGGGTTCCTGGATTTAACTTGAGCTGTAACATGGTGGGTGGGTGTGTGTGTGTGTGAGAGAGAGAGAGAGAGAGAGAGAGAGTATTGATCTTTGTTGTTTACTCAAATTGCTGAATGTTGGCGGGAAATATAACGGTTTATGTAAACTACTGTCATGCGAGAGCACCATGTGTCCTAAATAAAATATTCTACGATCTTCAATTATCATCGAGTATTCTCTTTTATCTGTCTTCTATGAATGTCTTTGTGATCGTTATCATGCAAAATGTTCTATTGTTTTATACATTGCAATAGAAGTTTGCTTATGTTGTTTCGGTGACGTTTTTTCGCCTTTTCTTTGCTCCGGACAAGAGTACTAATGGACACTTGGGGGAGCAAATAAAGCCAAAAAAAAATTTGAACGTACATGACTCCTAGACAAAAGAAAAAAGGTCGGTCTACGGTAAATATATTGTGATACAACACAACTATGAATGCCTTTGTGATCGTTATCACGCAAAATGCTCTATTGTTACAAACGTAGCAGTAAAAGTTTAGTTATGTTGTTTCGGTGGCGCTTTTTTTCTTTTTCTTCGCTCTGGACAAGAACACTCGTGGACATGGGGAGAGAGCAGATAAAGCAAAGAAACAATTGGAATGTACAGGACTCCTAGACAAAAAAGAAGTCGGTATACAATAAATAAATTGTGATACAACACAACATGACCCATTGTTTACCCTAACTTTTATTTAATGTATCTATCAACAGTATCACCTTGCTAGACCCAAGAGTGATGAAAAATACAAAACCTCTTTGATATGCTTATAAATTTGAAACTAACCATGAAGAGTCACATATGAAGTTTAATCCCAACAAGAGGGTCTACCGAGAAATATAAATTTTTTGGACATTAAGGGTGTAATATGAAACCCAAAGTATGCATCGATATCTAGGATTGCTTGTGTTTAGTCATGTTCGTGTTCGGGTTCGAGTTCAGGCTCGGGTTCTGACTCTGCTGCCTCTGGTTCAATAGGCTTCACTGCACTTTTTTTATGAGTGGCAGCCTTGAGGACATGCTGGTAGTTCCCTTTCTCCATGAAGAGCTGAGCAAAATGGTGCTTGCAATAGAGAATTCCATCGAGAGCAGCATATGATGAATGTGTGAGGGGACAACCTCCATGAGCACACTTGAAGCATGTCTTGTGGTATGATTCTTCCTCCATTGTCACCTGTTTTAGAGTGATGATCAATGTCAATCGCAAATTTTTGAGTTCGATTACTTGTTTAAGTAAATTGTCCATTTGAGTCGGAAAATAATTTTCTTTAAAGTTAGAGTAAGAAGACTCTACTATAAACGAGTGTCTTATACCCTGAATTTGACACTTAAAATCACAATAAAGGAGGATTGAAGCTCGAACCCGAGTTGACAATTTTATTAAAGGATTAATGCCATGATAAGGACTATATAATTGCATACCTTTTCAAGAGGGTATAGAGTTTTTTTGCAAGCAGAACATTTATCTTGGGTTCCAGAGAACAAGGCAGAGAGTTTGCTTGGTACCTTTGTCTGCATATGATATCAAAATGAACATGTTTCAAATTTGTAATTGGGAGAAAAATTTTAACTTGACAGAAAGATCAACGGATATGTTTGGACGTCCCTTGTAATCAGGCTATGAGAGATAAATCTCTCATAAATACTCTACTTCTGTTGTTGATGATTTATTTTTGACTGGACCGAGAAGGGGATTAGTTAAGGTATGCTTGAGCTGAAATGAACACTCCTGACTATTGAACAAAAAAAATACATCGCCATATATTCAAATAGTTCAAATTTAATGCTTTCACATTTGCAAATCAACAAACAAGTCTTAGGTCAACTTATTTGGACCTAAACCAATTACAACTGTTAGATTAAAAATGACTTTCGTCTAACATTGAAATACATAACTAATCCAATAACTGTTTTAAATTAAGTTCTCAAATTAGATCTCTATAACATTGCTCGACATACACAATGTATTTAAGTGCAATCCAATAAGCACAAACAAGACTCACCAATAAGTAATAAATGGTTTATTATCGATAAAAATTGACTGAAAATATAATTGATAGATCTCGATCCTATAGAGAATCCAAATGCATGATCTTAAGCATGTAAAAATGTGGGTATTTGAACATACCAGTGAATTCTCCCTCTCAGGCTTTGCTGCACGAGTATCACCAGATAAAAAGAAATATATAGTAAGCAAAAAAATGAAGAAACAAAATTCAGAAAGCATAAAGAAGCATGAAAATAAAATGGGTTAATAGTATTTTTAGTCCCTAAAATATATATTTTTTATTAGTTTAGTCGTTTTTGTATCAATTTTATTAATTTGGCCCGTAAAATATTTAATTCGCGTCAAAAATTTAATAGTCCGTCTATGTAGGGAATTAAATGACACGAATTAAATATTTTAATGGCCAAAAGTGTTATTAATACAAATAAAATCAATGAGAAGGGTGGGTCCTACAAGTTTGAAAGTTCTTGCTGAAATTTCCAGATTCTTTAAAGAGCTGTTCAAAATGAGTTTTGCAGAAGAGGACTCCATCCATGGAGGAGTAGTTGCTCATCTGGAAGGCAAAAATCAAAGAGCTAGTTAGTGATAAGTAAACCTGAATATTTTGAAAATGGTAATTTATTATTAGAAATAGCAACTGCAACCTTAACATAAGCTTCTAATGCAAATGTCATTATCCATTTAGGTTTCCGTTTATTGGAAGTGCTAGGGGCGATAGATTGGATACATAAATATCTTTATTATAAGTGTCCTCTTGAATGTTGAAATGGTCATCACTTAAGTTCCTAGTCATAATTGTCACGTGTTGGCGGTCATGTTGTCAGGATTAATCTATTGGCATACGATTATACTGTCACGATTGATATACTACACACGATTATGTTGCTATGACCAACGTGTTACACACAAGTGTCACAACCGACATCGTCATGTCTTAAATTAATTCTCACCCCGACAAATGATCAATGGGGCATGTTTTGGCATGATCCATGAGAAAGTTTCAAACTTGTTATATGAAAAACAAAGCTTAGAAATGACTTTGTTTTGTAATATTTAAAATAATACAAAGATGCTTGGAGAAGAACATTCACATTTAAAGGAAATGAAAAAAAAAAAAAAAAACAGGGGAAAAAGAGGTATTTGAACAAACATACCACCAGAGTTCCTTTGCAGTGGCTGCATTTGAAACATGCTTTGTGGTAAGTTGTACCATCAGCAGACAACAAATCAACAAAATATACAGTCTTATCACAAGCCTTGCATTTGTCCAGTGTTCCTGTGAATGACATCTTTTCTCCCTCTTCGATAAAAACCGCGGGAATTAATAATTCCTTCAAGAATTTCTTAAAGAAGAGCTAATAGAGAAGAACCCAAAAGATTGGGCTGCCGAGGATTGAAAAAAAAAAAGTTCAATTTCAAGAATCGTTTGGTTATTCTCTCTTTCCTCGGTAATTAAGATTAAAAAGTCTTTCTTTTTGTTTAAACATAAACAATTTATATCTCCCTGTAATAGAAATTAACCATTTTTTGCATTGGTTTTAAAATTGAATTGAATTGCACCGACAATTCTCGGACACGTGATTGGAGATCCCAATATTGTGAGGAGAAGATGGAATTGTTAATGCTTTAAAATGTGGATGAAATCCTATGAAAATGGAGTGAAATGAGGCTGATGGTTTGACTCATTCTATGATAAAATTAATGAAAAAGACAAATTAGATTAAAACAAAAAAGAAGAAGAAGTTGAGTTTGTTGTACTGGCTTGACCCATATTATTTTCTTTCGGTTAATTATATTGGAGATCCCCGAAGTCAGAAGTTTGTCTCATTTTGATCTTTAATATTTCAATTGTATAATTTTGGTACTTGAAGTATTGAATATATTTTTATATAGTCCTTCATATAGTCTTCATCCAAATTATTAACAATTTTTTATCATTAATTTATCATATAATACTTAAATATGGACAAAAAAATAATTTGGATAACTTTTGACCAATTTTTTACTCAAATTTTGATTTGATAGTTACTAAATTATACAGTTTTGATCATGAGCTATCAAAATTTTAATAAAAAAAAATTATCTATATTACACCTTTTTTATCAAGAGTTATCCAATTTTTTGTTTAAAAACTATCAAAATTATTTTTTGTTCATATTTATGTATTACATGACAAGTTCATGATAAAAAATCGTTAGTTATCTAGATTTTGTCTATTTGAAAAATCATATAAAAACATATTCAATATGTCAAACATCAAAATGATACAATTAAAACATTAGAGATCAAAATAAAATAAATCTTATACTTTGAGAACATTTAGCCTTATTTTCTTGGAAGAATTATATTCAGACCTCCAGAAGTTTGTTACTTAATCACTCAGACCCCTGATATTTAAAATATTATACACAGACTCCTAAAATTTATACGAATGTAACACTTAAACCCCTACTGTAAATATATTCATTAATAAATTACACCTAGACCCCTTGAAGTTTATACACATATAATACTTACACTTCTTAAATTTAAAATATTATACTTAGACCAAAAAATACTCTAATTAAAGATAGAATATCAAATATTTTAAATTTTACAACCAAAATTCATATTCTATTATATCATTTATTGAAATAAAATAAAAAATTTAAATTTAAATTTTTCTTAAAAAATTATAATTAGTATACAATTATACTATTTATTGGAATAAAACTAAAAAAATCAAATAAGGGGTCTAAGTCATTCTTAATAGAACATGAATTTTACAACCAAAATTCATGTTCTATTATGTCATTTATTCAAATAAAATCAAAAATAAAAATCTAATTTTTTAAAAAAAAAAGTATAGTTAGTATACAATTATAATATCTATTAGAATAAAACTAAAAAATTAAATAAGAGATCAAATTGTAATGAACACAATATCTCTTAGCTTCAATTGAGATAGTGTGATATTTTAATTTGATCATTTAAAAGACAATATAATTTTATACTAATTACGATTTCTTAAAAAAATTTGAATTTTTATTTTTTATTTTATTTCAATAAATGATACAATAGAATATGAATTTTAATTGTAAAATTTAAAATATTTAATATTTTATCTTTGATTAAAGTATTTATGGTCTAAATATAACATTTTAAACTTAAGGGGTTTAAGTAATATATGTTTACAAACTTCAGTAAATTTGAATGTAATTTATTAATGGATATATTTATAATAAGGGTTTAAGTGTTATGCGCGTATAAAATTTAGAGATTTGAGTATAATATTTTAAAATTAAAAAATTTGAGTAATTAAGTGACAAATGTGAGTGAAATTCTTCCCATTGCTCTTTTCTTTATTCATTTCTATCGGGGTCTGACATTTGGATAAGTAGAAAAAGAAGTTGACGTTCCACGTGTAACAGTGGAACCCACAAAGAGCTCGGTGTTATCCTTAATCGTGAGCGACAAATTTACCTTAATAATAGATATTTAGGTTAGTTCACATGTTTGTCAGTAACACAATGATTTGCAACATTAATTCCGTCAAACTATTATTGTGAAGAACCGAACCCCCATCAGTAAGCCAGAAATTTGAGTTCTTACCACTTCCGCAAGCAACTTTTCGCCACGTAAAAGTGAGACATTCCCAACCGTTGGCTCTCAACAAGCCTTGGCTTAAAACTGTTTTGCTAGAGTTTCTTGTTAACAAAGCACAGCACCTCTCTGAAGCTTCACAAAACCCTAAATCTGTGGAGACTCTGAAACTTCTCATAAACTCTATATATTTCTGGGAAATTGTCTTGTCCTGGCCTCATGGTGCTGAATTGCAGGGATTCATGTTGGTGAGTGCTTCAGTCACCTTGTGTTAAATGAGTTTCTGTTGTTAAACACATGATCTTGAGATTATATATGAAGATGAAGACATCACTGGTTTTAGATTCAGCCCCATTCGATAATTGTAGTTACAAACTTACAATGTCGTAAATTTCAGTTTGAAAGCATAGTATAGTTCGAAATTCTGTCATCTAGTGAAGTGCTGCTCCATGAAAGTTTAATTCTTTATACTCTGGCCATCCAATTGCATCTTATTCTATTGCTATTTGAGAGTTCAGAGAGAGAGAGAGAAACCAGTACCAAGTTTTGGTTCCTTTGGTATGGGAGGATAAGGATGAACTAGGTACATGCTACAATATCAAATTGATGTCCTTTTTAACTCGGCCATCAGACCCAAATCCCAAATTTTGGTTTTCTGGCTGGCTGATAAGTTTTTGTAATTTCTGAATGGAGATGCTGCCCATGTCCACTTAGGGGTTTGATGTTGGGTACACTGAATTCATCATCATAAAATGGAGGACAATTGAGTTATCTAAATGAATTGTGTAAACCATTTATGTTTTAAGCCTTTCTGTTATTTTTTATGTGCAGAATATGGCACTTGAAGCATCATTACCTTGTGCATTTTGAGGTACTTCCTAGAGGTTTGTCCTGAGATGACTACCCTATCTCTAATAGCTGGTAATTGCGGAAGTAGAAGAGGAGGTGAAGACCAGGGTTTTGTATTTCAGTTCCGATCATATATTAGCAATGAGTTATTTGGAAGTGGTTCAATCAAAAGTTTGTTGAGAAGTGTAAATGGTGTATGGTCGAAGGAATTGGAGGGCTCCTATGTCAGAAGTGGGCGCAAGTTTCGTGTTGTTGCAAAAATTAGAAAGGGGAATAAGCATGATTACCCGTGGCCTGATGATATGGATCCAAATAGTAGCACTAATCCATTGACTTACCTCTCCTACTTCAAGCCTTTGGACCAGAAACCCAAGCCAGTGACCCTTGCTTTTGAGAAGCCACTGGTTGATTTGGAGAAAAAGATTATTGAGGTGATTTGCTCTTTATGGTACTAATTATCTGACTACTTCATGTATATTTTTTTTCCCCACACTTATTTTAACATTTTGGTGGAAGACATTAAATATGTCTCATACTCTCATGTATCTAGAATTTTATTTTTCAATTTAAGGAACAACATTTTGTTTCATGGTTATTGTTACTACGGAGGTTTTGGATGCTATCTTAGCTTGTGGTGTCTTGTTTCATTTCCTTCTTGCACAGGTACGCAAAATAGCTGATGATACAGGTTTGGACTTCAGTGATCAAATTAATGCTTTGGAAAGCAAGTATCAACAGGTAATTTTGGAATTGTTTCACATAATATTTTCCGTCTGCGAATCCAACCGCAGATAAAGCTTGATTCAAAATACAACTTTGTTATGTTGGTAATGTGATTTTTATTGCTAATTTTAGCCTTTTTTTCTCTTTTATGCTGGAGAATAGGTTTCAATAAATTCTGTTGGAGACTGAATTGTATGTCAAGGGTCTTAACTATTGTACGTAACAATTATAAATGCTAGTTTGGAGAAAAATAGTTAATTCAAGCTGCAAATTAGGCCCTGCATTAGCACAAGTTATTTTTTATTTAAATTTTGATCTATGTCCATGGGTTTCAACGTAATTACTTTCAGGTAATGAAAGATGAATCTTCATTCTTATTTGATGATGTTCATGCTGTTCCAATGCTAATTTTTTGTAGCATACTTTCAGGCTCTTAAGGATTTATACACACATTTGACACCCATTCAACGCCTGAATATTGCTCGGCATCCAAATAGACCAACTGTTCTTGATCATATCTTTAATATAACAGATAAGGTACACCACTAGCTTTTGTCATCATTTTGTCATTTTAACTGTACTCCCATCTAAAGCACATACACTCTACCCATTTTGATTTTTCGTAAAGTGGGTGGAACTCCATGGAGACCGTGCAGGCTATGATGATCCAGCCATTGTGACTGGTATTGGGAGCGTAGATGGTAAAAGCTACCTGTTCATAGGCCATCAGAAAGGTAGGAATACAAAGGAAAACATTGCGCGCAACTTTGCAATGCCAACTCCCCATGGGTATGTTTCAAATATCATCCACTGGACAAGCTAATTATTATTCAACGTGCACAGGCTTTCAGCTGCTTCATTTACTTGACAAAACTATAGTAATTATGATTGTTGATCATTTCTACATATAAGATTGTTATGTATTCATGACTTCAGGGTGGGACAGCTTTTTGTTTTTTCTAGGCTTCAACCCAGTACAAGAAGCCATTTTCCCATGGATTAAGGGCCTCACGACAATATGTGTCATTCAGTTTGTAGAGGCCACACTATGTAGTCCCATTGATTTTAGTTCAATTTTTAAAATTTCTGCAAATTACTAGCAGCCCCTCATTTGAATTCTCTAAGAAAACTTACTGAGAGATTGATGCATACAGCTACAGAAAGGCTCTGCGTATGATGAAATATGCTGATCATCATGGTTTACCCATTGTTACGTTTATTGACACTCCAGGGGCTTTTGCTGATTTGAAATCTGAGGAACTGGGTCAGGTGCGTTAGATACTGTTTGCCTTGCCTTGTGGATTCTGCCATCCTTAGTTTTATTTGGACATTCAGCAATATGTACAAAAGTCTGCATTCAACTTTACGCAGGGAGAAGCTATAGCCCATAATTTGAGGACTATGTTTGGCCTGAAAGTTCCAATAATAACAGTTGTCACTGGTGAAGGTGGTTCAGGTGGTGCTCTTGCCATTGGTTGTGCCAATAAGTTGTTTATGCTGGAAAATTCTGCATTCTACGTTGCTAGGTGAATTTTGTTCCTTCTTATGTGCTTTTTTCTAGCTTATCAAAATAATTAAACTACAACTAACTTTTGGGGAACAAAGGCAAGGTTCATGCTTATAAATCTATAAAAGGATTCCTATGAATGAGTCAACTTCTTAAGACCCTGTATACAGCTAAGTTGACGAAGCAACTTATTATTGTTCCATCCTTCTCATATCATAGAGAGATAAGAACCTTTGCATTGTCAAACGTGGTTGATTGCTCTGCATGAAGGCAATGTTGGGAGCTGGGTTCTATGGGACACAACCAGACATGAGAGATGTTTTTCCCCCCCCCTTGTAATCCGGGCCTCTTCTTCTTTTCCATGCTATTAATGTTGCAATATTTAGATATACAGATGGGACACCAGAGCATCTCATGCACTGAAAATATCTTTCTTATGGATGAATTGTATTGCATCACTTTTGTGCCTTTCCAATTGGACTTCTTCCTGAATACTATCTTTTGTGACCAGTCCTGAAGCATGTGCTGCAATATTGTGGAAATCTTCCCAAGCAGCTCCTAAGGTATATGATAAAATTTGTATTCGGAGTTTTCGGGAATACAAGTCATCTTTGTATATCAAAGTATGGATAAACTTGTATAGGCAGCTGAAAAACTGAGGATAACAGCGCAAGAACATTACAGGCTCAGAATTGCGGATGGTATCATTGCTGTAAGTACACTGACCTTCTGCTATGTGTATAGTTTACTTAGTCTTTGGTTGTCAAGAAGAAGGTGGGTGACAAGGGACTAGGAAAATTGAATCCACATTGAGAAGTATCTATCCTAAAAGTTGCAACATTACAAGGCAATGATAGCTTTAAAAAATTATCTTTACCATAGATTTGTTCTATCTATTTATAATGATTCAACACAGCTTTTTATTAGGGAAATTGTGCAGTGTTCGTACTTCGTACCATTGTTTTAAGAAATAAATGGATGGTTCCAATGCTTTGGCTCATTTTCAAATTCAACCAATACCCAGATCTCATTCGTCAAACCTTTTTTTATTTTGTTCCTTAGGCCATTATAGAGCTCGTGTTAATGTATTGACCGAGCCATTCCCTCATATTTTTTATAATACTATGATGCTGGCATCACTCACAGGAACCTCTTGGTGGTGCACATGCTGATCCTGTGTGGACATCTCAACAGATTAAGCTTGCCATCACCCAGGCCATGGAGGTAATCCCTGTTCACAGTTACTTTGCTGTCTTTACTAACAGCCAATCTGCCGGGAGGCTTTCTAGTCACCTATATTTTCGCATGCTTAAATTGAAACTTTACATAAAAAAATTCTGAAATACCATCGTTAAGAAAAGTTAGAAGACTTTGATGTGGTGTGGATGAAAAACTTTCCTTTTTCATGTTGTATACTATAATGGTATGTCTTACTTGAAATTTACTTTAGAGTACCACACATCCAAGATGTATTTTATTTTCCACACTTATATTAGGGAAGAGCTGGAAGTTGGTTCTTAAAATGGTGGCAGGACAGTGATTAGCCATTCTTTTGCTGTGCAGTGTGCACAGAGACATAAGAGCATTTCTGTTGATATATGTAGGAAATCTAGGGGTAACATTCCAGAAGTCCCGAAACTTTCTGCATCTCCATTTCTCTGTTTTGGATATGTTGTTTCATTCTCTTCTTTTAGTTTCCATAATAGGTATTATTCTGTGAACAGGAGTTGTCAAGGATGAATACTAAAGAGTTGCTTCACCACCGTATGCTCAAATTCCGTTCAATGGGAATTGGAGGTTTTCAAGAAGGTACTCAGGTGGACCCTGAAAGGAAACGCAACATGAAATCATCTGATGGTAATGCACCAAAGGCAGCCGATATAGAAACTGAGCTTGACAATCTCAGGAAGATGATTCGAGAAACAAAGGGACCGTCTGATCCAATTACTAAGGAAGCAATTGAGAAGCTCAAAGAAGATTTAGACCAGGAAATGACCAAGGCATTCATTTCAATGGGTTTGCAAAATAAGATTGAATTACTAAAGCTGGAGTTATCTAGAGCATCCAATCACTCCCAAAATCAACCTCTTAACCAAGGTTTAAAGGAGAAAGCAGACAAAATAATGGAAGAATTTAAGCAGAAGTTGTTACGACCTGGAGCATATCTTGGGTTGAAGCAAAAGCTCCAAAAACTAAGCATGGTTAGCAGACTGATTGAACTGACAGATAAAAGCGAGAAACTGAAAATAGAGATCAATCAGAAAGTTCCGGCAGACATAAAGGCAAAGAAAGAACTTTTGAGGAATGCTCGGGAAAAGTTAATGAAAGGGGATACATGGGACATGAATTTATCAGAGGAAGTGGACATAGCTAAGAAAGAACTGGAGAAGGTTTTGAAATCAGCTAACTTGGAAATTTTGGGGGTGGTTAAGAGAAAGGATGGAACTCCATCTCCTGATTTTAGAGAGAAGATAGTGAAGATGAGGAAAGAGATGGTGAAGGAAATTGAAAAGGTTGTAAATGAGGCTGGTCTCAGCAGGAAAATTGAAGAGTTAAAGGCAGAGGTAGCAAAAGGCTCGAGTTCAGACCAAGTTAAAAAGTTGGAAGCAGAGATCAAAGAGGTGATTGTTGCTGGTATGAACACCACACCATTAAAGGAAAAAGTAGAGAAATTAAGAGCGGACTTGGCATCCTCCACAGCTGTTGCTGACAACAGCAGATTGTGATACCAATACTTGCTTTCCGCAGAGTGAGGGATTATACATCGATATAATGATATATGTTGTTCGATACAGCTTGCACATTTTCTGTACTTGAGATAGTGATACCTTGTTTGTATTCTTGCCAAGGTGGGAATATATCCACTTTTTCATTGTGTTTTGACGTATGAATATTTATATATGGGTTAGTTTGTTGGCATTGGCTTTGGCATTTAATTCATGATCAGATAAGCTTCCTATGTAATGATTTGCTGATGAAAGAGAGAAACATAGGATGATATATTGTAGCTTGTAAGTATACCTTGTTCTGGGACTGATTCATCAGTATCTTTTTTTTTTTTTTTTGTGCATTCAAAATTAAGATATCTATTTTTTATGTCTGACATGGGGATATTTTGAATTTCAGGCATGGTTGAGATTTGATGGTACACAGATGAATGGTGGGGACTAAATTGCCTTACTATCAGAAAATGTCTCCCCTCAGGAACTTAAACCTTTCTGCCTACTGGAGGAACTGGAACCACAGAAAAAATCTTGAGAGATAAATCCATGTACTTTACGTAGTTCGGACTCCCTATTGTATGAGATGCATTGCCATTGTCTCCTTCCCCTTTACCAGGTTACACGGCATGGATTCATCGATTGACGAATTGGATCTTGGCTCGCTGTCCCGGACTCTTGCAGCCTCACTCTGCTGATGAATACTTGTTTATGCACCACACGATCTTTAGATTGATTTAAACACTACACTTGAGCATGACACTTGTTAATGTGACACCATTGCTATTTGTTGATGCTAAAAACTGGGCTACCGGGCGGGCGGAGCCTCTGGGTGATGGTAAG
>CAUOFW020004986.1:0-28915 GCA_963454935.2 Ilex paraguariensis
AACAAGTTAAAGTTGTTTTATGTGTTTCTGAAAACAATCTTTCTAAAATTTAAATCTATCACAACATTTATGGTGTTATTATTTTTTGGGTTATTGTATAACTGTTTTTGGAATTATATAACTAAACAAGTTTTGAGATACAAAAAATACTAATCAATTATCTAGATATTATTTTTTGAGACGCAAACCAACAAATTCTCAAGATTTTTTTTTTACAAGTTTGTAGTTTCTTTTGTCAAGCATCACCAAAAACATATCTTATTAAATATTGCCTTTTACTTTTCCCGGTGCTGTTTAACAGGTTGAGTCGAATGGGACAGTGTTATCCACAAATTGGAAAGAAGTGGGTTCAAAGGTGGTGGAAGGAAGCCCTCCTGATGGCATGGAGATGAGGAAATGGGAATATTAGTATCTTAACTCTAGTTAGATACAGTGCGATATAATTTTTTCTTTTTGAACTTTTGCTTGGTGGTGTTTGAATCAGTCTATTCATTTGATCTATAAACTTTTATATGTTTTAAGATTGTCTGAACTGTATATGATACATCTTCCTTGGTCGAATTCAAAGATTTCATAGAGTTATGGTTTCCTGTTGTGGTAAATTTTTTGGGATTTTTTTATTTTAGTATAATTTGATTCTCTTGAAACACTCGTGAGCATTGCTGCTGTAATTATGATATTACATGTTATTTAGATCTATCCTTAACAATGTTAAAATGATTGTATTTTTGGCTGTTGCCTTTAACATTTCAGTGGCATTTTCAAAATTGGATCACTATTGTCAAGGTCAAGGTCAAAAATAAACAAACAAGTAAAATTTGTCAATTTCGCCAATTTAATGTCATGTTAATTTGTGCAAAAAATGAATTATCAATTTAAGTACAAGATATTATCATTATCAGATGAACAATTAAACATTCAATTTGTAATTACAACAATAAATTACAAGAGTAGGGTTCCACCAACCGAGTTATGTATCAAGGAGTGATATGTTTCTTCTATTTTTTTTCTTAACGCAACTGGACTATTTTGAATTTGAATTAGATACTCCGTTTGAACTTACGACCCAACAAAAATATAATAAAAATAATAATATTACTTGGATATAATTTATTAAGACTCACAATTATTCTAATAATTACAGTAAATTAGGCTATAAAATATCATGTCAATAAATTAAACTTAAATAATATTAGAAAAAAAATTCAACCGTTTAATTGATTGAAGAGTCATAATTTGAGAGTAATACGTATAATTTATTCAATCATTTGTATCACTTGAGTGACACACTTTATCACTTTTAATTGACACACTTTGTCGTTTTTTGTTAGAAAATCTAGTAGACTGAAAGACTCAATTGATATAATTAAAAAATTTAAGGGTTAAATCCACGCACACACACAAAAAAAAAGGTTAAAAAAAATTAGGAACTCAATTAGCACATCATAATTTAAGAGGTGTACGTGTTATTTACTTTATTTTCTCTCTCTAGCGAGGGGAAGAGGAGAATACGTAAACTAACAAGTCAATTTGGTTCCTCCTTCTACTTCACTTTGATCAAGTCTCCAGGTCTCTCTCTCTTTTTTCTTTGCAAAACTCTTTACATCGTACATTTGATACTGCTATTTTGTTTGCTAAATAGTATTCGTTTAATATTAGGGTTGTGACCGATCAAATCGAGCTACTTGGTTTCAATCTTGTGTATATTCAGAAATTAGAGTTTATGAGTTGTAATCTTTGTACGCTTATTTGATTCTAAAGGAGCCTAGAAGGAAAATGGAACTATGTCAATTATAAGTTGTGGAAAAATTGGTAAATGAAAGCCAACTAAATTCAAATGGTTCAATTCGTTCTGGTATCCGAAATAATGAAAAATTCCCAAATCCCAAAGTTTAGCTCTTAATCTCTCCCTACATTATCTCTACCACAAAACAAAACAAAACATTAAGATCATATTCCTATACTTCGAATATATGTTTTTTTAATTAGCTAAAATAGATTGCAAAATTTTGTATGTTTGCAGAGACGTTGAATCACTGGTCTTTCGCATCCAGAATTGTACATTTCGACCCAATTACTTTGGGTGGATTGAACTATTCATTACAATACAATTTTTCCATAGTTCAGAGATCAGTCCATCACCTCCAGCACCAACAGCAGCGGGAAACAATGGCAATATGATTTATGCGTTCAATAGAAATGGAGTGTGTTTGCTTTATAGGGAGTGGAATCGGCCTCTCCGGACCTTGAATACCTAACAGGACCACAAGCTTATGTTTGGTCTGCTTTTTTCTCTCAAATCCTTGACTGCCAAAATGGATCCCACTAGGTTTGTTTTTCATTTTTAATAATCTTGCATTTATTAGCATAGTTGTCGGTATTGACGATACGCGATACATATCGTACGATACAGGCTTAAATCGATACGGATCGTAGTTATATATTGTTTTTATATTGTATCGTCCAATACACGATGCGTTTTTATGATACAATACGTATCATACCGATACGCGAAGTCGTTGATTATTTATTTATTTTTTTGATAGTCTGATTCGCACCAGAGATGAAGACGCCGAAGCAAAAGCAAGAGAGATGAAAACACCGAAGCCACACCGAAGCCCACAAACTAGAGAATAGAGAAAATACCAAAAAAAAGGCAACAGAGTTGAAGAAGACAAGAATTACCCGGCAACAAATCAACAAAAACACCCGAGCAAAAGTAAAAGCAAAAGCAAATCAAACAAATTTTTGAAATTGAAAAAAATAGCAATACTAACCGGTAAATTTCAGATGAAACCCTACGTACCACAGTTCGTCTTCTTTTTCTTCTTCCTCTTTCTCTCTCTCTCGCTCTCTCTCTCCACCGGCATCGGCATTGCGATCGCCGATCGCCTTTTGCTCTTCTCTCTGGCTTTCTGTGTTCGTTCGTGAGTCGTGGGTACTAGATAGACTAACGACTGTGGTTATAAGAATGAAAAATTATATTTAATACCCCTTACATTATAATTTTTTATTTTTAAGTATATATAAGTATCATTAATTTAATTTGATACCCTTTATTATTTTTTTAATATTAGTAAATTATATTGGTGACTTGAATAGTTAGTGGAATATTAATGAAATGTTATGTTTTTATGAGCCTATGATTTTTTTTCAAAAGCATATATATTTTACAATTAATTATGTAAAATTACGTCGTATTTTACACGATACAATACACTATTTTTAAAAAATGATACGCCTTTCAATACACAATTTGATAACTATGTTTATTAGTAATTATTTTCCCCGAATTGGGAGGATGTTCCATCTGAATGAAATTGTTTGGTTTTATTGTCTTGGATTTTGATGGTATAAATCTATCATCTGGTCTGAATCATTACATGAGACGCAATAATTTATTAAGTATACCTGAATTCAATACAATAAAAATCTTAAGGTTCATTATAAACCTGTCTGAGATGTATTGCAATTCAACAAGCCAAAAGAGGAGAGGAATGTGTTGACTATTGAACAATGCCGATTTAATCAAGTATAGAGAAGGGGAGGATCATGAGGAATGATTGAATGAATCTATATGACGAGAGAGACAGAGAGAGGATTGGCCACCAGATGCACACGAAAGATCCCTATCAGTTTTAAGAAATTGGGGGATACCCCTGAGACTGCCTGCCATGGAATACCAGGTTTCATCAAGGTTTTTCCACTTTTACGTACAGTGGGATCCAATTGGTTTGGAACCCATAACTAAAGACAAGGTGTTCGAGTATGCATGGACATTACTCTTCATTTTGAGATGTATTACGAGTTGATCAAACCAGTTTATAGAGGGGTTCTTCTTGTAGATAGGAATATCGAAGTGTTTTATCTTCAGGAAATTCGGAAAAAACTTCCTCCATTAGTGGCATTAGCATCTTCTAAAATTTTGAACTTTTTCTGTATGTTTGCCAGATATTAGGTGAATTCGGTATTCCCGTATGGTAGCTAGATATATAATTGATTGGTATTGGTGTTCCTACACTTGATAGAGTCGGTCATTGTTTTAATTTGGAGCTAATTTCTATTAAGGCATGAATGCAGTGCTTGAAACTGTACCTAGTGATTGTGATGTTTGTCATTGTGGTTGGTTTTTGAGTTAATTGTGTTTTTGAAGGGCTCTCTACTCATTTTTTGAAACTTTTCCTGGGTAGCGTTGATAAAGGAAATCTTGGGGTGCCACAGTTACCTGGACAAGGGTGTTCATTTCACAGTTTTCGTTCAAATACTTACCAAGTTAGTTTCATGGAGAGTCCATCTGGCATAAAGGTTAGTAAAGTCTTTGTGTTGCATATACTTATTAAAGGAAAAAAATCAGCCGCTCATTAATTATGAATAACAAAGCCAATTCGAAAAGGAACTTTTTTGAAGGGTATAGTTACATTATATGTTGTCCATTTTGAAAGATCCTATCTGATCTAGCATCCATCATCTGTACCAGACTCAGACTGCACTTTTTAATGCACTCTTTTAACATATCTAATTGCTTTTGTGCAGATCATTCTGGTTACTCATCCTAGGACCGGTGATCTTAGAGAAGCTTTGATGTACATTTACAACTTGTATGTTGAATATGTTATGAAGAATCCATTGTATACTCCAGGAACTCCCATCAGGCAAGTGATTAGCTTTCAAGACTGGGGACGCATAGTTGAAGATTTTGTTGGTTCATGCCAACATGGAGATTTCTTGGTCAAATTAAATTTGTTTGCTCTCTCATTCCATACAAGTGCATCCTACAATTTTGTACATATGAAGTTGTGGCAAATATTCTATGGTTGTAGACTAAAATTGTACACTCATCAGTCCAAAGCTTCATGTTTGTATATTTATGTTGCTTTATTGATCAGACAACATTAAGCTGGCTGCTGGTCAATCTTTTTAGCTCGGAGTCATTGCTTGGTTTCTTTATGAGCATCAGACATGAGATTTGTATTGTTACCTATCTGTATATGCTACTTATTTGCAATCTTTGATGGACCAGTCAACCATTTTCTTGGATAGAAAAGATTATGTCCAATTCTAGGAAGAAACATTTAGTTCAACTCAAGAAGTGAAGGACGAGTGACTAAGAATATCCAGTATTATTGACAATTTACATGAGGTTCCTGTACTGGAATATCAAAGAACAGTCAATCAAGTTATAAAAACTCAATACTAATTAGCTTTTGGAAAGATTTGGAACCATGACAAGGTTCATGATTCATGGTGTTAAAGCTTATAACAATATTATAGATATTACTGGAAAAAAGGCATTATAGAGGGTTATCATGAGAGAGAGAGAGAGAGAGTGTATGACATATAGTTGAATGACTTCTGGCACTTGTGGCATATTCAATATGGAGTCCAAGTTACTGCATGCTAGGGTAAGTTAATGGTTCGATGCATCAGCAATTTTGCTACATGAAAGGGGGAAATATGATTACACCATGTCAGAACTAAGCATTTATAGGTGAATAAGATTTATTGGGAACTTTATTTAAAAAATTTAAAAACAAACTTTGAAATCTGAGTCAGATTAAAGTGAGCTCTGTGGTAGAAACAAGCTCGACAATGAAGGAATACATGCTAAGAATTGGGTTTCAGAGTTAAGGAAGTTTCAAGAATGGAGAGCAAATTCTGTTAGATAACAAAATTGAGCCTTTAATTGTTCAGATAGTAACTTTTCTGATGAGTTTCTTATTTATGTTTATTAGTTGGAAGACATTAAATATGAATTTAGTTAACGCAAATTTTCAATGCAATATCAGAACTTTACAACCTGTTCTTAGTTTTGTGGCATCTCAATTTTGAGCTCGCATTGTTAGGCTGATTGTGTTTATAATGACTAGGTTCAAGTTACAAATTGCTGGAAAGTGCGGAAGTTTTGGATGTTAATATGCCCTTTCTTGGTTTTGTAGATGTGAGCTATTCAATACAACTCTTGATCAGTACGTGAGAGGACTTGGATAGCATGCCAAGGTATTGCTCGACCACCAGTTTCTGGTTATTCCCCATCAATGCTTTGTGATTGCAGGAGTTGCATATGAATGTGTTGCTGGTTCGTTAGAATATACTAGGATTTATCAAAATTTATCGTCATATTTCAGTCTTTCCCCTGTCCTTCAGCATGGCAGTACATTTGCTTGACATGCAGGCCTTGAGGGCTATCGTTTAGTTTGTATCCTGTGGCGGTTCTGATTTTAAGGAGGCAAACATGGACAATGCAAATTTATGGATGTGTTTGTTCTTTTCTGTGCCTTTTTTTGAATGAATCTTACCTGAATTATACGCCTTTTGTTTGGGAAAAAAAATATCTAGTCAAAATGTATATCTTGTGTGTGGAATTGTGGACACACTGAAAATTTTGAATTTTGAATTTTGACATTGTGTGGAATAAAAATCAATGACACACCACCGTAAAAACCCTTTCATCATTAGGCACCTACCCCGGTCACCTTGCAGCCCTGCCTCTCCAACAACATCACCTGTATCTACCTGCTTCTTGCAGCCCTTTGCCCACAACCACCCAAACCCATTTGCACCAGAACAACCCCCAACTCTCCCCACCAGCCTGATCATCCCTTCATTTTTCTCCTCACACCAGAGACCCCTTCTAGTCACTGTATCAAACCCCCTTCCACCACCAGAATGACGCCTCTGAACCACCACAACCAATACCCCCCCCTCCCCCCACCATCACACGAGAGAGAGAGAGAGAGTTTTGACCCACCACCAAAGATTAGACAGATTATACTCAGAAATGATGCATGTCCTGTCTTCAAGAAAAGCACATGTGCTGTTACTAGTACCCTTAAATTATGTTTCCCTGTGCTTTTCTTTTGACTAACTATTACTCTTGCAATTACTTTCTCTTTTTTGGGTAATTGTGGCCGTAATTGGTGGTGCGGTAAAGCCTAATCAACTGAATTAGCTGGTTGATTCAGGTTTAAGGACTTCATATATGCTTCTTGTGCTGGTAATGCAGAATATTCTTTTGTATGGTCTCTAGTATGGTGTTGATTTATCGTCATTATCTTCAGGTCTGCTGTTTTTTTTTTTTCTTTTCACAAACTACAAACTTGGAGATTCCCTGCGAACTCGCGATCTCTTTAGATTGCAAGATTGTGGTTTTCCTTTATTTCAACAGATAGTGGCGGAGCAACATGGAGACCAGGTGGGCACTCCCCCCCCCCCCCCCCAACTACCACACTTTTGGACTATCTTTGATGGGCACCTACAAAATTATTTAGGATTAATTGTAAATTATACCTTAAAAGATTATTCGAATCTCAATTTGTACCCTTAAAGATCAAAAATTTTAATTTACACCATCAAAGATTAAAATTTGTATCAATGTGCACCTCCACAGATCAAAAATTTTAATTTGCATCCTCAAAGATAAAAATTTGTATCAATGTGTACCCTCAAAGATAAAAAATCTTAATTTGCATCCTCAAAAATAAAAATTTGTATCAATGTGCACCTAAAACTAAATTGATAAATTATACCTAGATCTCTTATGCTTGTCACTTAATCCTTTGGACCTCTTCATATTTAGAATATTACTCCTACATCTCAGGACGTTTGTGCACATGTAACCCGTAACCCCTTTTCGTTGATATCTGTTAATATAACCATTAAAAAATATGATTTTGTCCTAATAAAAAATTATAATTTCATATTACCCTTTATTTTATGGGTTCAATATATTCTAAAATTCAAAATCAAGCTTATCATTTGAATGTCTAATAAAATAAAGGGTTGCACATTGAGTGATATATTGCATTGGATATAAAAAATATTATATAAATATTTACATTCTATTGGACATTCAAATGGTAAGCTTAATTTTAAAGTATATCGGATCCACAAAATAAAAGGTAATATGAAATTATAATTTTTTATTAGGATAAAATTATATTTTTTAACGATTATATTAACATACATCAACAAAAAAGGGTTACGTGTTACACGTGCACAAACGCCATGAGATATGAGAGTAATATTCTAAACGTGCAGGGGTCCAAATGATTATGTGACAAGTATGAGGGGATCTAGGTATAATTTATCAATTTAGTTTTAGATGCACATTGATATAAATTTCTATCTTTTGGAGTATAAATTGAGATTTTTTATCTTTGGGGGTGCACATTGATTTAAATTTCTATCTTTAAGGGTGCAAATTGAGATTTTTGATATTTGGAGGTATAAATTGAGATTCGAACTATTTTTCGGGATGCAACTTACAATTAACCCAATTATTTAATATATTATATTTGCCCCCTCTAAATTTGTAAGCATTTCAATTATGGTTCAAGTATCTATTTTTTTTTCAAGTAAATTTGTGGTTCACTAACTCTCTAAAGTAAAGTTTTTTTTTGATCGAGTAAATCAGATGTAAATATTTTGATATATTTATTTATTAACTAAAAGATAATACTTTTCTTTATCTAACATAATGTTCACTAATTTTTAAAAATAATTTGTAGTTCACATTTACCCCTTTTTTAGTAATACTAGGTTACAACCTAATAAAATGCGATCAGATACAACAATAAATTTGTTGTAACGAAGTAAATAATGATTTTAATACGGACTTGTGATTGTGTGAATTGATAGGAAATTAGTGAGAAAATAATTTATATTTAATTAATATATAAAATTTTAGAGATTTTACAAAACGTTACATTTTATTGAAATATTAGTTATTGTCTGTACCTGAAGGCACAGAGTAATAAAAAATAGTATACAATAAATATATTTGTATTCATATCCAAAATCAAATCACAAACATACAAAAGAAATAAAAAAATTTAAGCATCGATTTGTAGTAGGACTGAGAGGTGGTGAGCGGCAATAGTAGTGGTAGAAAACGGTGATGGTTGTGGTAGGTGACAATGCCCATAACGGCAGCTATAGTGGTGGTGGTGGTGGCGGCGGTGGTGGTGGTGGGGGTGGGGGTGGGGGTGACGGCTGCGACAGTGGTGGTGGCGATGGGGGCAGTGGTGGTGGTAATGGTGGTGGTAATGACGATGACGGTGGTGGCGACGACGGTGGTGGTAAAGATGGTTGTGAGACGGTTTTACACACTGTTTTTTTAAAATATTTATGAGAAATAATTTTTAAATTACTTTTAAAAAATCACTTCAAACACACCTTTAAGAATTTATTTATTTTTATTAAATTTAGAGTGTTAATATTAGTCGTTAGATTAATTTCAAAGTAAAATTTAAAGCGATCTTAACCGCGAATAACAAAAATCATTTTGTTTATCATTTGAGATTTGAATTGTAAGTTACTTTATTATATAGATATAATTTGGTTAAAATATACTAAAAAAATATTTTATATCTTTTTGTTCAAATTTTATTACAGCTAAATAACAATTGATTTTATTAGTTCATAATAACTGTCTTGAATCTTATTTTTTTGTACCATTCTTGAAATTAATTTTTTTATATTAATTATATTTTGTTTCTCTTAATAGATATTACTGGCTCCGTCCCAGTCAACAGCTCTTATTTGTGGTCTCCTAAGCTTTTTATTTTATTCTATGACTTTTCAAAGTTTATAGTTTGATTTGAACACAAGACGAGGCGAGGCGACAACCAGAAAAGGTTTGTATATTTTCTCCGTCCATTGTGCAGGCGCAATGTTAAGTTAACGTCAAGACTAGTTTATTAGTTTCAACTTTTCTATGGCTGACTCCGAGTCTTCGTGCTCTACTTTTGGAGTCTTTTAGGCTGGGCCCACGGTGGAATAATTAATCATCATAGTCACTGAAAACACTAGTTCTAGCATTTGGCAGTCGATAATTGTAGGTGGACTTAAAAATTAGATATTATAATTATAATTATTAAATAAATAATAAATTTTAATAAATATTGAGACTTATAATAAAATTAATGGTGTTTAAGTTCATGTAGTATTACTCGATGGGAATTAAACACATATTTCCTAGATGACGTGTGAATTGGGCAAAAAATAAACTCACCAAATTCGATTTTAATTATTATTATTATTATTATTATGTAATTGTCTCCGCTCCACTATATCATGATTTTATTCATTATATTATAACTTTACGGAAAGTCATATTTTAACTTTCCCCATTATATCATTGCTTACGAAAGGCATCACTTATTGAGGTTCTTTATTTATTTATTTTGGTCAATTACTAAAACTATTTAAAACCTGAGTAAGTGATGCCTTACCAAACTTTCTTCCACTTGACTACGGTATCGACAAACAAAAATTTGAATTGTATTTCTAAAATTTATTATTTTAATGAGTATTTTTATAATTTTTATGATTTATTTTATAATTAAAAAACTTGTCATTTTTTGGGGGTATTTTTATTGGTGTTTTTAGCATTATTATAAGTATTATTTTTAAAACTTTTTTTTGGTACAAAATAAATTATCATTTTTGTAAGTGATTAATCACATTTTATGGGTATTTTTACCACTTTTATAGTAATTATTTTTTATCACTTTTTTCGGTATTATAATAATGATAAAAACATCCACAACAACAGTAGTAAAAGTAACCACAAATGTAATAAATAGAGGTATAATATTGAATTTATTTTTCCAGTACTATAGATAACTCTTACTTACTTTTAATATTTTTCCCCTCCTCTCTCTCTCGAGTAATGCTATTTCGATCAAAAAATTTGATATAATTTATTAACTTAATGATGTGATTTTAGTGAAACTATCAGATCAATATTAAAGTTTAATGTTTATGAGTTCTACAGTCAATCAAAATATCATAATAAGTTACGTCAACAAATTAAGTCAATAAATTAGACGTCAATAACATTGCTTTTCTTTCAAACACCCACAAAAAGGGAATTCTATTGAAATTTCCTTCCTAAATATACAAGAAAATGCTAAATAAATTTAAAAAATTGACTTGATGAATCACTATTATTAAATAAATAATATGTCCTAATAAATACTAGAACTTTACAGTTAAATCAATAATAAATATAACAACTACATCATTAAATCAAATTTTTAAGACAATCTTTTAAATTTGTGTAGAGTTTGTCTAATATAAAAACTCTACCTTAAACTTCCTATTCCCTTACCTAACTTTGAAAGCGAACATTCAATGGTTAAGTGGGTAGGACTCATTTTTTGTAGAGGATTACTTTGGGATATTTCTTGTATCCAAAAGTCACAATTTTAATTCATTATCTATTAGCTTAATTAATTCGACCATAAATAAATAAGTTGAATAGTTATATTAATTAATGCGAGTTCTATGGGTAATAAAATTCATTTTAATTAACGGGTTAAGATAAATTATAAATATGTATTCATTAAATTGAGTATTTATCTTTCTATTAAATAATATAAGTAATACAATTAAATAAATATATTATTATCTATATTACTTATAAATATCAGTATCAACAAAAAAATTTAATTTTTTATTTTATCCTCAATTATTATAATAAAGTCAATTATACACACTTATATATTTTCATCTAATTTGTATTTTTTACTCTTATTTGACTTTTAATTTGATTCAAACTTTCTTATTAGGACTTTTTAAATTTTTTAAAACTCATTTATTAGTAGTAGAGTTACATATAATTTTTTACATTTATATGAAGTAAAAATTAATAAATACTAAATTATTATACACATGTAATTAAAAGATTGAATTATACAATCAAATATATGTTATATTTTATTTTTTGTATATAATAATATAATAATATTATAAGTGAGCTAACCAAAGTGGTCAAAGAGATACTTAAATAAATGATATATTAAGTAGTCAAAAACTTATATAATAAATTAATAATTAAATTTAATAAAAATTAAAACTAATAATAAATCACATTTCCTATAAAAAAAATTATTTAAATTTATTTACGTAATGCATTACTAATACTAAAAAAATACACTAATATTATAAACTTATCCATTGTTGAAAATTTAATATCAGTAATATTATAGACTTATCCTTTCCTCACATGCCTTCTCTTGTGGGCACCTGATTCCCTTCTTAGTCATCAAACTCGATCATTCTTAGTTCATAGTTCATAATATAGATGGATTAAAAATTTAAATTTTGATAATTTTTAGGACGAAATTATAAAAATTTTATCTTTCATAAATATGTTAAGTCTAATATCTTTCATAAAGATTTTAATTCTAATATAAATAATCTGTCTTTAATTAAATTAAAAAAAATTAATCAAAATACGTAAAAACTTTTATCGACTAAAAAAACATGCTTTCGCTTCAATGATTGTCACCTGCTCCATTTTCAACAATATAATAAGCGACTCGCCGGGGGGAAAAACATGATTTCCTAGCCTAGTCTACCTTAATACTCTCTTTCTCTCTCTCACACACATACATGGAGGATGCCATAGTTCTGTATCCTTCTCCGGCCATTGGCCACCTTATCTCCATGGTAGAGCTGGGAAGGCTTGTACTCAAGCACCACCCTTCCTTCTCCATCACCATCCTCATCACCAATCCACCTTACAACACCGGCTCTACGGCCCCTTACATCAGCCGCGTCTCCGCCACAACTCCAGCCATCAAGTTCTACCACCTCCCAACCATTTCTGTCTCTGTCCACCCTTCCTCTCCTCACCCTGAAACCCTTGCTTTCGAATTTCTCCGACTCAACAACCCTCTCCTCCACCAAGCTCTTCTCACCATCTCCCAAACAAGCAACGTCCGTGCCCTTATCATCGACTTCTTTTGCATTACGGCTCTCACCGTTGCAGCTGAACTGAAAATTCCGGTGTATTGCTTCTTCACTTCCGGCGCCTGTTGCCTTGCTTCCTTCCTATATCTCCCCACCATCCATCGGAACACAACAAAGAGTCTTAAAGATCTTGACACCCATCTTGACATCCCGGGCTTGCCACCATTTCCCGGAACTGATATGCCGAAACCGATGCTCGATCGAACAGATAAGGCCTACGAATGCTTCTTGGATGTATGTGCCAACTTGCCAAAATTAGCTGGAATTATCGTTAACACGTTTGAGTTGCTAGAGTCGAGAGCTCTCGAAGCAATAAGAGATGGTCTATGTGTTCCAGATGAACCTACTCCGCCTCTCTTCTGCATAGGACCATTGATTGCGGCCGATGATCGAACAGGTGGTGGCGGCATGCATGAGTGTTTGGTGTGGCTCGACTCACAGCCGAGTCGTAGTGTTGTGTTTCTGTGTTTTGGCAGCTTAGGGTTGTTCTCGGCGGAGCAGTTGAAGGAGATAGCTGTTGGGTTGGAGAGGAGTGGACAGAAGTTCTTGTGGGTGGTGCGAAGTCCACCAACAGAGGACCAAACCAAGCACTTCTTGCCACCAGCTGAGCCGGATTTGGACTCATTACTCCCAGAAGGTTTCTTGGATCGAACAAAAGAGAGAGGACTTGTGATCAAGTCATGGGCTCCTCAAGTAGCCGTGTTGAATCACGATTCAGTGGGTGGGTTTGTGACTCACTGTGGCTGGAACTCGGTGTTGGAAGCAATGTGTGCCGGCGTGCCTATGATTGCGTGGCCGCTCTATGCAGAGCAGAGATTTAATAGAGTAATTTTGGTGGAGGAAATGAAGCTGGCGTTGGCAATGGAAGAATCGGAAGATGGGTTTGTGAGTTCAGCTGAGGTGGAGAAGCGAGTCAGAGAGTTGATGGAGTCGGAGGAAGGAGATTCAGTGAGGAAGAAGACACAGGTTACAAAAGAAGCTATGGAGACAGCAATCACGGTGGACAGTGGTTCCTCTCGCCTTGCTCTGACCAAGTTGGCTGAGTCATGGACTCGGGGCTGAGTTGAGACGATGATTTGAATATCGTAATTTATTTTTGTCTGCATTAATGAAACGTGTGGGAAACTTCAACCAATCGTACAACAAATCATAATTTGGCGATGAAATAAAGTCCACAAGTGATGAATGCAATTCTTACTTTAGCGTGAGAAACTATCTAGTTGAAATTTGGCACCTTCTGTCCGTGGTACACAATAGCTTTCGATGTTTATCTGGTTCATACATGCTGACTATATGTATTTGTCTTTATTTTTTGTTGCAGCAATTCATTATCAGTGTCATCTTCTTGGAATTTATAAAATTAATTTAATTTAGCATCGTGTCGGCGGCTGATTTAATGACGATAATCCAATATTAATTTAAAAATATTTATAATGTTTAAACTTTGACTCTTTAATTTTTTTTTGAATTAGGACTTGGTTCACATCGTCTAATCAGGTGATCAATTAGAGCTTAAGCTTGTGTTCAAACTTAAAATTGAATCTAAATCATGCTTAAGACAAGGACAACTCAGTGTGTTTAACCAAACAAGTCTGGGGTTAAGAATGTTAATTAGACAAGTTTTAAAATTAAATTTGAACTTGATCTCAATTTGTTTTATAAATAAACAAATTTATATATTTTTTTTAAATTTGGAATAATTTGGTTCATTGGAATAACAAATAATTCGGTTGTGGTAGTTGTTATAAATTCAAATATTTTGAATTTTAATATTGACAATTTCTTAAGGTAAAGTCATGAGAGATTTATCACTCGTGAACATCCTAATCTTGGTATGAATTGTATATCATTGATTGGACTGGAGAGAAAATTAATTAAAGTGCGTATAAACTATCTTGAACAACTCTAGAGCTCTGCATGTTAATTCGACAAGTTTTAAAATTAAATTTGAACTTGATCTCAATTTGTTTTATAACTAAACAAATTTTTTTTTTTTTTTAATTTGGAATAATTTGGTTCATTGGCAAACATACCTTTTCGATTGAGCTGTGGCAGTTAGCATAAACTTAGATTTCCTGAATTTTAATCTTGATAATTTTTTAATGTCATGCCATGAGAGATTCTCTTGTGAATAACTTAATCCTTGCGTAAATAATTTATATTGGATTGGATCGAAAAGAATTTAATCAAAGTGCACTTGAATATCTCAAAAAAGTTGAGATTATTGGATCAGTTGATTTCATTATTATTATTATTTTAATGAGATTCACTCATCAAATAATTTTTATTTAGTGGGGTTTAAAAATTTGGGATTCCGTTTGAGATCGAAAATTGATGGGTAAGCCCAAAGGCCCAACTTATGTTATAAGACCAGTTCAAGTTTATAGTCCGACTCCAAGAGATCTAGCAAATTCAACCCAGTATAGCCAACTTGGTTAAGCTCATCAGCTCAACCTGTTCAAACTCATCAGCTCTACCCGGTTAAGCTCATCAGTGTGGTCAGTCCGATCAAGCTCAGTAACTCAAGGAGTTAAGGGAGCAAGCAAGGTCTTACAAAGCCCTATCCTTGTTGCCCTGGAGATGGTCAACACCCCACCTCATCCTTTGACCGAATCTCATGGAGAGTACCGCAACTGCCTAGCACGTTGAGAAGAGCTCGCTAGATCCAACAAACTAGCTAACTACTTACTAATATTTTGCCCAAATCTGTTAAGAGGACGACTATAAATTGTAAGTCCCACCAACACTTGGGGGGGCAGATCATACTTTACCTGAGCACGACTCTCTCTTCTCCCTCAAAGATTGTACTCTCTACTCCCCACACCCTTGAGTTAATGAAATACCTGACAACCAGAGCTATTGAAGAATGGACGTAAGTCGAGCTGATCGAACCACTATAAATTGTCTGTGTCTCTCCATCTTCTGATTTTATTTTCTTGCATTTATTATTCACACTTGACAGGTGGTGTGCAAAATCATTTTGTGCATCATCAAAAATATTACTATGTTAATAATAACAGCAATGGATTCATGTTCTTTGGCGACGACGAGTGAGATAACAAACCATAAATGGTTATTTGGATTTTGAAGATACGAGTCATATATTTCTGGCGGGACTCTAGGTGGTTCTACAGCCCCAGGTTGACACATGGAGTAATGAAGTCGTTGGGACGTCAAAAGAGCGCCGAGATATGGTGACCTAGAACAACCGAGTACGACTGCTGACATCGTATTTAATACGACGTAACCTCTCATTTTATGGCAGAGTGAGGGATGATGACAGAACAAATAAATGTGTCCCTGCAAGCACCTACACTCTGAGAGTCTAGGCCTACTATTATGACGGCTAAAACATTAATGGCTGATGCGCCGAGACAACACGATCGGGCCTCCCGAGGAACTGTTCTGTCGAGTATTCAATGCTCAGTTGATGCTAGATGCTGATTTGAGGGGTTTAGGTACTCGGGGAAGGGCATAAATGCTCGGCATTTTGCCTAACGCTCTTCCCATCGTCCTAGCATTTATAGGAGGAGACGTGAGTAGAAAACACTCATCGTGCGAGGAATAGTGTGTCAAATGTTAGATGTCCAGATGAGACTAGAAACCTTTGACAATCATTCTTAATTCATGTACAAATACTCCTCAGAAAAATGGACAAAGGTACACAAACTTGAACCAAAAAAAGATTGTTTATTGAACTAAACCCTTTGACTTTAGACTGACTTAAGTTTCGAAGGGGATAAGCCAGGTGTTCACCAGACCCCCCTTTTTTGACCTTGTTGTTTCAAGTTCGCCAACTTAGAGATCGCTGTCTCAAATTATTGCAGGAATTATCTCGTGCAATTTCTATTATGAGTTGAAGTATATTTACGGGACTTACAATTTTAAGGTAATATAGATAAATTATAATTTTAGATATGTTGAATTTGAATTTAGACAATTCTTTGTGATTAGGCTATGAAACATTATTTTTAAAAAAAATATTTATGAGAAATAATTTTTAGAAATACTTTTAAAAAGTTATTCCAAACATACCTTTAGGGTCATATATATATATATTTTATTAAATTTAAGGTGTTAATATTAACCGTTAACTTAACTTTAAAATAAAATTTAAAACGATCTGAATCGCGAAAAGTAAAAGTCATTTTATTTATCTTTTGAAATGAGTAATGCTAGATAGACTTAAAAATCAGACTTGATAATCTCAACCATTGAATATGTAGTGGGTCTCAATAAATACTTAAACCCACAGTAAAATCAATGATTGAGATTATCAAATTTAATTTTTAACTATAATTTTTAAATTCATATAACATTACTCTAAAATTAATCTAAATGAAATATGTGAATATGGGCCCACTCTTTTGTTTTCTGTCGTTACGTTTCCAAAAACAAGCAAATGAAAAATAAAGAGACGCTTGCACACCCAACAACTTGCCGACCAAAAGCAAAGGAAATGACGGCCTGCACTACAAAAACAAAAGGAACAGCTGCTTGGGCATTTCTCACCGGCGACTGCCATTATTATGAGATTCCGACTGTAAGCTTTGGTTTTTTGGAATTTTTTGTTTTAAACTGTGTTTGAATTTTGTAAAAATTATTATGTGTAATTTTTAGTTTGTTATGCTATTAATTTGTATATTTGATGTTTATGTGTATGATTTTTTTTTTTTTTTAGGTTTGTTCGTTATATTTTGTTTAAAATTAATTCATGTGTGATATTTATATGCTATTAAAATATTGGTATAATTTGTTACAGTTTCTTTTGGTTCAAAAGCTATAAAATATGCAACAAAAAATAAGTAAAATGTGAAATTTGTAAGAAGATTAAAAATTATAAAATATTATTTTTATTTGTGTCAAATAAGTTATATAATTGATCATTGATGTATAGATATCGTCTTGTTAATTTTTTTGAAACATGCCTCTTTTATGTTTCTTGAATTTTTAATTACCAAATACAATGTGAAAAAATATAAATATATCATATTATTTTTATCTATTAAAGGACGAAGTAAAACTTGCAGTTAATCATGAATTTAGTTTGTTATTCATACTTATTTTAGAATAATTCAAATTTTAATCTTACTGATAAGGAGTTAAATTCATAATTTTTTAAAAACTTTAAAATACATTTCTTAAAAACAATATTAAATTTATTTCTTAACTTAGAAATTATTACTTCTTAATTCACTGGTGGAGATATGCTAATAAATTTGAAATTCAAATTTAAAAAATTTAATTGAACTATTCTCTTTCTCCTCTTCATCGTCGAGCCTCTTTACCAAAGTTAATTGTTTGATATACCTGAAAGCTGCATTGATGGAAACTCACCGACTATACCTTCTGTGCCAAAGGACTCGAATCATGTCGTGTCCAACGACGTTTTGCCGGACAGTAGATTTGTGCCAGCCGGGTGATCGGTTACATACTCTATATACTAGGCGGGTAGAATGAAGTCTACTTGGGGGTGAGGATTGTCTAGAGTTTTGGCCGGAGAGGTGGTTATCTCCAGACCGGAAGCAATTCATCATGCAGTATTCTTACAAGTTTGTTGCACCACCAGTTCGTTCGTGGGGTGGTTCAAGGTAATTTGAGATTTAAAACGATAATTTATTTTGAAGACTTTTTATTTTTAGTATTAAAAAGTTTGATTAAAATTAATTCTTCTCATTTTTTGAGTTATAAAAGTATACATTAAGTTTTTATATTTAAATGTTGTTATCATATTTTTTTTCCTTGATAATATCATTAATCAAATTATATTTTTTGTCAAAGTTGATTTTAAGTAACATTTTATCAATTTTAATCTTGAAATACTTCTTTTTGTAAAAGTAATTGTTATAAAAATTAATAATAATATTTTATAAACAATGCATAAATTTGAAAGAAAAATCTACTATTTTTATATAATTTAGTGTCTCAATTGGAGTATTTTTGTTCATTTATAAAATCTTCTTTAAAACTATCCATGTTAGAAAAATTATTATGTTTAAAAAAACATCCGAGATCAAGATAAATTTTTTTACACTATCAACATTTAATGATTTTATTTTTTAATTTAAATAAAAAATAATTTTTTTTATTTGAAATTGATATGAATAAAGGGTGAGTGAGAATGAAAATGAGAGAAATGGGCTTTCTAATTTTACATGTACGAGCGCATACACACAGAGGATGTGGTTGAGAATGGGTGAGTGAATTATGACATGACTTTTAAGTATATCATCAGTTTTTTAAAAATAAAATTGATTTTTTAGGTTTTTATTGTAATGGGTTGAATCATGAGTTTAAAAATTTATTAAAATTAAATTTTTTGGTTGGCCTTACATTTTGACTAAGGCTTTTTAATAGGACATAATTTTCATGGATTAAAAATTTTAAAGTGGATCAATTATTTATCTAAAATTATGAGGCCCAAAGCCCAGATTTTTTTTACTTCCACAGTTGGGCCGGCTCTGAAGCGGAGCAAAAGATGTCATTGACATTGTTCATAAATTTTTTTTTATTTTTTTATTTTTTTGAGGAGAAAAGGGAAGGGGGGGCTTGAACCCTTTACCTCAATAAGACAAAGTCTTTACAAGACAAGAAGTACCATTGGACCAAAGTATGGGTTACAAGTTATATAAATATAGATAGAGATAAAATAGTCCTCAATTTTAATTTATATATAAATATAGATAAATATGATGGAGAAACAATTTTAATACTAGTAAAACTTTTAAAATTTAAGAGTTATTAATTTTTAAATTTTTTTTAATTAAATATAATTACTGAAGGTATTTTGGATAATTAAAATCAAAATGAATATATTTGCAAACAAATTTTTTGAGTGGATTTGAATTCAAATAATTTCACAAAAGGGGACCGGTCCCAAATTTTTCTAGGCAATGGGCCCACTTCAGAAGTTCATATGGATAATCAGATAAATTTCTTGGCCCACGTATGTAGTATTGAGATAAAATACTTGGCCCAACTCAATATTCACCATTAACATAAGAAACTTGGTTTCCAGAACAGCCCGTTCAAGAGTTCAGCACAAGTATGGGCTTTCCATTTCAGGACAAGGCCCAATAGTCTTCTAATCATATATTCTTGGGGATAACCAAAAATTTGCTTTCTAGAATTTGCAAAAGATTTATCGAAGTTCAAAATTTTGGTGAAATCACAAAACTACCCCACAAGTAGGAATTTTTATTATATAAAAATAAAGGAAAATGACGAGTCAGCTGTTAATGAGTTGGAAAAATTATGATTGAATATCGAATGTATCAAAATGAGTCGAGCCAGAACCATTTCTTAAACAAACCCCCATTTGAGCGTGTGCATTTCTCATAAATGTTTGTTTTTTAGCGAGTGCATCGTGTGTGTATTTTTTTTTTTAATTCAAAAAGTTTATCGACGTGTGTGTTTATCAGTGTGAGAGTGTGTGTTTGTCAGTCTATATATGATTATTTTACATCTTGAAGAGTTAGCCACACTTAGATTCTCAATTTAGTAAGATTCAAAAATCATGAAGCTCGTTTCTTACTCTTACTGACTTTAATCATTCAATTAGATTAATCCATAACTTATTTGGGTTTCTCCCTATGGTATTTTCTATTTAATTAATTGAAAACATAATGTTTTTTTTGGGGGGAGGATTTTAAATTTTTAAAAAAATTACGAGTTTAACACACCACTTGACAGTAGTGATTGTCATCTAAAACATACGAGTTTTTATTTTTTTCAAAAAAAAAATTCTGACAAAGTGATGAGTGACAACAATTCTTCAGAATGTTCAATTTTTAATTGGATAAATATACCACCCGACACTACCAAGTGATATGTTAAACTAAAAAAAATCTCGATTGATTTTTTTTTTTTTGGCTATAGAGTCTTTAGATTTGTGTTGACTACTGTCTCTAATTTGAATATTGACCATTATAGTCCGAACGAGTTTAGAATATATCTTATAAAGAACAAGGGTTCTTGGCCTTTAATGAATATAAAAAATGTTAAACATGAGATATCTAACTCACTAGAGTTGAGACTCTATCACAAAACTACCCTAAAGGTTATTTCTCAGTTTAAATTATGACGTGGGTTTTATTGAAAATATCCAAAAGATAGTGGGTGAGAATAACATGTGTATTGATGTAGACAAGAAAAAGGCAGTAGTTCACATGCTAGCAGAAGATGAACTCCACCCGTGAACTAAGCAATGAATAAACAGCAAAGAAGAAAACAAAAAACACACACTGCCATTCTTTTTAATGCCTCGCAACCAGACAAAAGGCCCCTACAATCAGACCTACGTTGTGTTTGTGATGTGTTATTAACTTATTATCCGATTCGAAATGGAGAAGACGACGACGACGACGAGACTCTCGGATTCTTCACTCTCCTCTTTGGTTTCATCAATGGGGACCCGTGACACTACATTGCTCAATATTACGTGCCTGACTTCACATTCACTCACGCCACTTGTTTCGCCATCTCAGGCTTACACACTGCTAAATTATTGGCTCACCTTTGCTGGTCCCATGAAATGAGATTTCTTATATTAGTCCAATTGTAGTTCGGATTTGTATGATGCACGAGATTTATATTTCTTCTGTGTCCTCACCCCCTGTTTTAACACCATATTCCAACTCAGGTATATTTGTTATATTTTTTGGTTCAACGGTTATGAGTATTTGGATCAATTTACGTACATTTTAGCTAATTTATTTCTCGATCAAGTTAAAAACAAGACATCCATGCGCGAGATTAGAGTATTCATGGAAGATAAATTTCTTATGACTTGGTCCCAAGAGACTACTAAAATTCGAATTCATAACGTTTGAATCTAGCGTTAAATAAAAAAGAGGGGAATGAATTGAAGAGTTAAAAAAATAATTAAGAAGTTGGAGAATAAGTGAGGGGTTGTGAAAGTGACTATATTGAAATGTGAAATAATTTGATTGAGGACAAGTTTGATGAAAAACCAAAAAAAAAAAAAAGAAATTTATGTACGAAAGGTTTTTTAAAGTCATCTCTCAAATGCATAATTTGATTCTTTTGTTGAGAAGATAGATGATTTGTGATGTTACAATGACAATATGTCACTTGAATTATTATGCTGGACTAGTTGGTTATATATGAGATGTGCACTTTAATTTGCCTCTAGAATTGACTATTGAAAAGGAAAGGATGTTGGGCGAGGTGATGACTCTCTTTCAAGATATCCATCTTGAACCAGGCCTCCAACCGGCACTACTAGACCTATTGTTATTGAATAATGATACTATTTTTCTCATAATTTGTTATCAAGGCTCTATCTATTTCTTTGTCTCAAAATTTTTATTTTAATAATTTATATATCTTTGTTCACTTAAATGATTAATTCTAATGCTACTTGGACATAAAAAAAATTGATTTAATTAGTTGATTTAATGATTTGAAAGTAATATGGTCCAATGAGTTAATGCTATTGAGACCTCAAACACTAAATTAATTTGTTGATCTAATGATGTGACAGTGACATATTCTAATAGTATTGTTGTAAGAGTAACTCTTAGACTTATTCATTATAGAGCAATGCTACTTGTACATAATTTATTGATATAATTTTTGATCTAATCATTCGTAACTATTGAATAGATAATGAATTTGAATATTTTTTGAGGCTTACAATCAATCTAATAATTATAATCGAATAGTTAAATAAATTAAGTCAAAGAGCAATATTGTTAATTAGGATTCTTTCGCTTGTCAATTATTATTGTTCATTTAGGTCCCAATAATATTGCTCGTGATCTAATAATATTGTTGTAACTATAATTCTTAAACTTTTTCGTTAGAATTCCGTCACTTAGACATATTATTGTCAACAAACTATATTAACTTTTGTATTCTACTGTTCAAATAAAAAAATTGTATTCCAATATCATTACTCTTTGTAATAGTAAGAAATCAAATGAATGTCAATATAAGATATGCTTCTAATGATATTAAAATTTGGTATTAATCTAATGATTATAATGAAACCAAATCATTAGGTTAAATTTTTAGGTCCCAATAACCTTACTCTTTTTGTTTTTTTTTATTTCATTGGAAAGTATTTTATTCATAGGGAGCAATGCTAATTAAACCTAATTTACCGACTTAATCATTCATAACAATTACACTAATTTTTAATGCATTGAATACATTGGTTTTCAAAATTGGTCTAAAAAAGATTGAGCAATGCTACTTAGACATAATTTTTTTTAATAATACTTAACCATAATTTATTGATCTAATTTTTCAACTTAATCATTCATAGTCGATGGATTAATGGGGACTCCAGTATTTTTTGGGGTCCGTTATCAATCAAATAGTTGTTATGCATTAATTCAAAAAATTATACTAACAAATTAAGTTCAAATGTTATTATTAAAAAATATTTAAATAAAAAAAAGATTTACATTCACGTTTTCATACACAATTACTCAATTTATTGTTTTTAATAATTTGAACAATTAAAAAGAAGTAGACATTACATGCATGAGCTTCACTTTTTGATCACAAACATAAGAAACAAACCAGTAGAGAGGATGTTGAATCCATAGTTGCCGGAAAATTCTCATTTCTTCGATCTTGAAATCCTTCGGATCAGAACTATCAAACACAGCACACGATAGATCACAAAGAATCCGATCAAGATATAGATGTTTGCCCATCTCTGCCTCTCATGGAGTCCTCTCTTTTGCAGCACATCACGTCCAGTGACCATGCAGGTCTGGTTGTCATCATACCATATCAAACACCTTGATAAAAGGCAAGAATACTCATTAATGAGCAGGGCATCAAGAGCATACTTGTACATTGAAAAGTAGTGCACGAATACCCAGTATTTGGGCATACTGTCCTTTGATAGGAAGTAGCCGGAGAAGAGGAAGAATCCGGCTAGAAGTATCGTTACCAGTGAAGTTCCGGCGATGTAGTTGGGAGCCACGGAGCTTAAGAAGAGAACAAACGAATTGGCCATTAAAACTATAACCCATATGACCAAAACAAAGTAGGCAAAAGCTTGCCATGTAGCGCATAGACCCACTAAGAAATAGACCGAGACTGAGTAGACAATTGCAATGGCGAGCAAGTAAGGCAAAAAGACCAGTGTGTTCGCTATGAGATATGACGATAACCTGTAAACCCCACTTGAAGTTTCTCTTAGCAGAATCGGCCTCTCGTTGATGAAGATTGGGAGAGTTTCAGTTGTGGAGGAGAGAAGAAAGGTGAGAGTGAAGGCAAAGAGGCCTAGTCTCTTCTCCATCCCCGTCTTGTCGAATCCGATATTAATGTAGATAGTTCCCAAAACAAGACCAACTCCAAGAGCTTGTAATGTGTTTGTCAATAGCAGCTGTTTTGTCCTGTAGATGATCTTCCAAAACCTGTTATAAAGATTGATAATCTCATGAATCCTTGTGCTCTTGTATCTGACTTCTACTGTCTTATTTTCAGGAGGAGGGAGAATGGTATCGTTGGGTGATGGAGGAAGTGAGGGTGGTGTAATGGGATTACTCTCATGGAGCTGGCTTAGTATTTCCATGGCATACTCTAGTGAATTGAGCTGTTGAGGGACTGTGAAGCCATTAGAGAGTAAGAAAGCTTGAAGAGAGGAAAGAGAACCATGGTGCACAACAGTTCCTTTGGACAGCAAGAGAATTCTATCAATGGTGGAAAGGATCTTGAAGCTGGGTTGATGGATGGATAAGATTACAGTACGGTGATGAGTTTTAGTGATTGATCGGAGGGTCTGCATTACATTGAAAGCTGAATAACTATCAAGGCCTGAAGTGGGTTCATCAAGAAGTAACACAGCAGGGTCATGGAGGAGACTAAGGCCAATTGAGACTCGTCGTCGCTCACCACCGGACAGGCCATGAGCCAGCCGGGTGTGGGCTAAGTGTGTAAGCCTGAGCTCAGCAAGAAGAGCAGCGACAATGGCTGCGATGTCGGAGGTTTTGGGGTGGAGAAGCCCAGCAGTGAAGGCAAAAGTTTCAGACACAGTGAGCTGAGGAAGACAATGATCATGTTGAGGAACATAAGCTGAGATTTTGCGGAATGAAGAAGGGTTGATAGGTGAAGAATTAAGAAGAATTGTGCCACTTGTTGGTGATGTCCGAGCTGCTAAAATGTCGAGAAGTGTGGATTTTCCGGCGCCACTAGGTCCGACAATGGCTAGGATTTGGGAGGGAGAGGCGGTGAGAGAAACGTCCCGGAGGATGTAGTTGGGTGGTGGTGCAGTGCAGGGTTTGAAGAGGAAGCTGGCTGCAATGGTGGTGGTGGTGATTGTGGAGGGCTTGGTGTAAGAAATGGAAGAAGCTGTTATTTTATAGGTTTTGAGTGTAGGAGATGATTCTTCCATGGAGGAGGTGGTGGAGATGATTTGTGAGGGGGAAGTACTTTGGGGAGAGAGAGGAAAATGTGGTGGGATATGTTGGTGATTGCCTCCATGAAGTGGGGTTTAAGGTTAGCGGAGAATAAGAAGTTTGAAAATTAGAAAATTCCCCTAACTACTTCTACAAATTAGAGTTTGGTATTACATTTTCTCTAGTTTATTTAGAGAGGAATGGTAACTAAATTTAATTTATTGACCTAATGTATTATAGTTATTGAATTAGTAGCAAAAAAATACTAAATAAACTTAAAAACTTAACTTGATAAATCGCTATCCCTAGATTAGGTCCTCAAATAAAGTCTAAATAGCATTTTTCATTTTTTAAGTCTGTGTAGCATACTCTTAATAGCGAGTTATGTTTTTGAAACCTAAAAAATTGACATTAATATGTTTTGATAGTGTTGTTGTGACGATAATTCTTGCACATTTTCATTGGACTCTATCAGTTGACACATTAAATAAGTCATCAAACCAATTCAATTTCTTAGGTCTCAATACCACTATTCATTAATAGTAAGTCCTGATATTAAATGGAATTCATTTCAATCCAAAAATTATAATTAAATAAATTAATAAATTAAATCTCAATATCATTATTCTCATTGGCATAGACATAGAAAGCCCACCAATTATTTACCTCTTCTCTATTCTTTACACATATATAGAAGACCCACCCACTCTTTACTACTCGATTGTAAGTAACTTGCCAACATTGTTGGTCACCATAAAGTAGTAGAATGACCCCAAATTGCACTTGTTGAAGACGATAAATACTTACCTTACATGGAGGGGAAATGGCTTAACGGTGGTGGGTACAACAAATATTTTATTTTATATATGTTAATAAAATGATAAAGATCAAATCTAATTACGATAAAAATCCAAGCTACCCCCCTCCCCCTGCCCCTACATACCTCCACCCTTGCTTACATGGGGATAAAATCTTTATTCACAAGAAAGAAATTTGGATAGCAAAGTTAAATAGGCCCACCTGAAAAGTCCATCTCAGAGGTTTGGGTTAGATGCAACTAAATAAGGTCTCTAAAGGCCATTTACTATACATAGGCCACTTCACAAGTTTGGGGTAAGACTAGGGCACATAATTGAGCCAGATTATTCGGGATTGATTCATTTTTTAAATGAGTCGAGCTTAAATATTTTTTTAGGCTCATTTTCGAGCTTGCAAAAGTGCATTTATATATAAAATCATCAAATTACTCGAACTTGGTTTGGATTTAGCTTGTTTTGGGCTTGACTCGTTTTTTAAATGAATTGAGTTTGACTAAAATTTTTAAACTCGTTTAAAATAAACGAGCTCAACAAGTTTAACTTGATCTCGCAAATCTCAGCTCGATTATCAGCCTTAAATAAGGCGCAGGTAAATCGGAAATCTATACCCAAGTTTCACTCATCTTAAATATGGGCTGAAACCCCATAGGATAGCTTACTGGAGGCATGAATTAATTGTGATATTTTGAGTTTAAAACTTGATGACTTCCTTAGAGTCCGACCATGAAGAATTTCTCCAACATGAACTCTCTAATTCCAGTGTAGATGACTTGATTTTAACTGGCCGGATAAGAGGTTAGTCAAGACATGCGTAAGCTAATCCAAATATCTTTGACTACAATAATAATAATAATAAAAAGGCCAGATTAAGAATTGAAAAGGATAAGACTTGTTACGAATCAAGTAGGCCAGATTCAACTTGCAGAATCTTGTGGCCCAACCCAGACTAAAGATAAGATAAGATAAGATAAGATATTAGTATGTATACAAACCCCAAAAAATTTGTTAAAAACATCACATGAACCCCTCGGGTTAAGAGAATAACACCTCCACCCCTAAGGTTTGGAAAGATTTGTTATTATATCCTGTGGAAACTCCTCAAGTTAAGAAAGTAACCTCTCCACACACCACACAAACACTTTGATGGCGGTGCTGAACTGTAATTCCCTTTGGAGCATCGATCCATCAGTATTTTGATCTTTTGTCAAGTTGTAGGTAGGAAATGGTGACAGAGTAGAGTTTTGTAGGTTTTTTTTTGGTCACGTGTTCAAGTTTGTGTCGATTAATCCATCAAGTTCAGTGAATGATCTAGAACATGGCCTTATAAAGGAACAAGGGTGATTAACCCTTAAAGATATTAAAAGAGATTAAACTTGAAATCTCTAAATTACCAAAGAACAGATACAATCACTGAACTAATGCTAGGGTTTAGTTTTACGGGTTTAAACGGATGGAATTTAAGTCTATTATTAGAAGCTCTATTGAAACATCTAGGGTAAATTACATTCATTTCCATTGAGGTTTGTCCATATAACAATCAGACCCTCTAGGGTTAGACATATAACATTGTCCTCCCTTTGCTTTAGTTGTCCCTTTCAAATTCCCCATACCGCCTTCACTCCGTGAATGTGAGTGAATAGTTTGTTTACGTAAAAGCAAAGTATTCTTTTAAAATTCCCAAAATAACTTTGATGGGTCAGTTGGAAGCATATTGTTAAAACCTGACTCGGACGTCAACTCAGTAGACAACATCAACGGATTACTAGTTCAACCGTTAAGTCATTGGTCAGACCGGTAATATAATAAAAAATAAATAATAATAATACATAAGTTAAAAAATCAAAAACAGTGGGGACAAAAAATGTATTCTGCAAGTTTTGAGGGCTCCTCCATGAACGAGTTCAAGCAAATGAACAGAGGTTATCCTTAATGAATAAACAATCTAGTTTTACTGAATCAATTCAAATCTTCAATCTATATCAAATCAAATTTAATTAAAATTTTCACCAAATCAAACTTAAATACAAATAATCTAGTTTTACTGAATCAACAAAGCCATAATCAATCATCCTGTAACCATACAATACAATATTAGTGAGTATAATATACCAATTGTAATGTGCAAAGAGAAAGGGGGAGAGAATGTACCTGCTGGTGCCTGGAGTCTCGCTTGAGGGAAGAATATGTGTAGAGAATGAGTATTGAAGTCGATGGAGGTCTGATCGAGTCCATGTCCAGCCTTCGAGTCTTCACCAGTTCCACTTCCACAGCACGCAGAGTGAGTGTCATAAAACAGACCTTTGATCTGAGACCGTTAGCCTTCGAGTCTTCGATCTGTTCCTTCGCTTTCGAGTGTTCAATCGAGGCTCACTCCCTTTTGAACTCCCACTGCACATTACTGTATAAAACCAGACCATAGCAGGGCAAGAAAGATTGAGAGGGAGGGAGGGAGGGAGGGAGGGAGGGGGGAACGAATGACGTCCACAAAGGGGGCTGGCTGGGTAACACAATTTAGGGCAAAATGCCAAAAAATCAACCTTTTATAGTAAATTAAATGACCCACCTGGTTTGATGGAACCCGTCCGGTTTGACGAATTTCCCCGGATTTTTGCCGGTTCACCGGTTGACTTCGGTTCTTATGCATAAACGACCAAGGTGAACTGGTCCAGTTTAGGCACCAATTCACCGGGTCAACCTGTCGGGCTGGGCCGGATTTAAAACACTGGTTGGAAGTGGACAACAACTATTTTTGTCCAACGGCTAGTTTGCAAAACAATTGCTATATAAAAGACCATTTGTGTGTGAATTTGAAATGTTGTTACCAGTAACTAGGCTTGTGAACAGATCAAGTTTACATTGGAGTTTGACTGATTGGGATTGGAATTCGATCCAATAATTCAACGAATTTTATTTTCGTGGTTCATATTCGAATCCGTTAATAATTCGAAAATCCAATTT
>CAUOFW020004987.1:0-28907 GCA_963454935.2 Ilex paraguariensis
GAGGGAGAATTTCCTAACATTCGAACTCTGAGAATTACTTGCATCTCACAAGATAGTGTCCCCTCTTGTTTTGTATTTTCTACAAATGCACCCCTCTTTAATGTAAAGGCGAGGACAATTCAACTGCTACCTCAATTTCAGGGACTCGAATCAGAAAACCACATCTGCATACAAAAGATTTTGAGGAGTATGTGGAACATTTCAAGACAATTGTGAGTTTGGCCAGTTAAAAATTTTTCCTTTCTCTTTAAAGGACAAGCTAAACAATGACTAAATTTTTTGAAAGCCCTTTCAATACCTAACTGGCAGGCATTATAGAATGAATTTTTTAGTATTTTTTTTCCTCTACATCGCACAATACACTCAAAAGGAAAATCATGAATTTTTCTATTAAAGAAAGAGAAACTGTAAGACCTGAACACACATGACCAATATATAATATTTGTCATAAGCATATTCACATGTGACATGCATGCGTAGGATTGACATTTAGTATTTAATTATGAGTAATGATATGAGACCTAAATATACGAGTGGTTTGAGAGACAAATTTAATAGATTGTCAATAATGTGAATATATGTATATACATGTTTATGTATAAATATGTATACAAGAAGAAGAAAAAATGGGTACATACATATAATTGTATATATGTATGTATATTATAAATATGTGTATTAATATAATAAATATGTGTATGTATATATATCTATATCTATATATATTTATATTATAAATAAAGGTCATGATAGTTACTTCCACTTAGTAAGACATGCAAGGCATGTCTTGCATGCAAAAAAGAAACAAAAATAAATGGGGGTGCAATTGGGGATATTCGGCTAGATCAAGAACACAGAGGGAAAGAAGAAGAAAACCAAGAGAAGAAGAAGGAAAGAAAGAAAAGAAAAGAGAAGAAAGGAAGAAAAATACAAAAAAGAAAAGTGTGGGTACAAGGTAAGACTTATGATCCATTTCTTTCTTCTAGTATGTAAAAAACATAAAAAATCCTATTGTTATTTAGGCATTTTGAGTGTTGCATGTGTTTCAAAGATGGTATTTTGTATGTGTTTAGATGTTGTATATGGATGTATGATGTTGGGTATGAGGTTTGATTAATGCATGAAAGTTACATCTTGATATTTATGTAGGTGTCTAAATTAAGTTAGCATGGTTGTAAAAAAAGAATTGAAGTGTGGTGGGTACTTAGAATGTTTTTTTTAATTGTTCTTGAATTTTTGTGAAATTCATGGGTATGGAATCTTCATACAATTTTATGATTTGATTGGGCATTTATAATTAGGAATTTTGTTAATTTTTCTTGAATTCTCATGAAATTCATGGATATGAAATGTTCATGCAATTTATGATTTTATTTGGGAAATTATGTAGATTCAACTACATTTTGGTTACTATAATTTTATGAGAAATGTTTACTTTGGATGTCATGGCTTCGAGTGGGTAATCTTACTACCTATGAATGGATTATTCTCCTATGACTTGAATAGATTATAACCACTAGTTTATTTATTTATGTTTTTTTGAGTAATTGATATTTCTAGATGTGGATGAGTGATTAAATGTGGTTTGATTAAATTAAGAAATTTTATTTGTGTAAACCAATTCGAGTAAAGTGGTATTATTTATTAATACTCGAATGAGATTTTGAATAATGGGTCTCAGGTCTAGGGAAGAGCACCGTAAAGAACGTTGCTCAAAAAGCTCCGGCAGAGGAGTCATCAACACGATAAATTTTCAGCAAGGTATGTATGTATGCTAACATTTGCTTTTTATCTACAAGTAAAGGTTTATCTATTTCTATGTGACTTTCTAGCTTATGAGTTCTATTGTGAATAAATGGTTTGAGTATTCTAATGTTACGATAGGAATAAGATGTCTTCGTGACAGACTAAAATATTATAGTTTAGTTGTCTGTGTGACAAGTAGGAAGAAAAATCAAATGGTTGAGACGATAAAGAGTCGGATGTTTGTGTGATATATTTTATTTGCGTAGTGAAGACGTCAAAGGGACGAAAGCGAATTATTAGAATGTGATGTCTACGTGACTAAAAGTGACCCAAGTGTTCAAATTTGTCCTCGTGACTGAGATAAGTTAAAGCTGATTTCGCTTATATGACAGAAGCTAAATTTTTGATGTGATGTGAGTTGTTAAAAAAAACAAAAAAAAAAAAAAATATCGAGGAAAGGATACATTGTTGTTAAATTGTCTGAGTGACGATCGTATACTGATATGGTGATTAACTTGTGTGGTGTTTTGTCGCCTGGGTGGCAAGACGGTTATTTCTGTGTGAAATCGTAGTGCAATAAAATAGAACTTTGAGACACGTTATGGAACCATGAATATTATTGTGTGGTGTTTTGTTCCTTGGATGGCAAGATGATTATTTCTGTGTGAAACTGTAGCACAATGAAAAAGAATTTTGAGAAAAGATATGGAAACAAGAAAATTAAAATTCCATAAATGAGCAAGGACGTCATATTATTTTCTTTGCTCTATTTATGAAATCATTAATGAGAACTCATTGAGATTTGCTTGAAAACTTTTCAGGTAAACTGTACACAAGCTTGCAGTCCACTGCTGCAGCTAGAAGTCCATTCAGGAGTGTCAGGAAAGGCTCGTGTCAGTTTCTTATGTTTGTTTTATAAAAAAACAAAAAAATTTGGGTTGTATATGATGTCAATATTTTGGTTTTGTCATGTAAGCAACACTTGTGAATATTTTTAGGATATGTATATTCTACATGGTAGCATGCTTGTGTGCCGCGCGTATATGACCTTTCTTTAAAAAAAAACAAATGATCCTAAGATAAATATTCCTAGGATGGGTTTGCTTAAAGTGTCATGTTATAATGTGTTATTAATAGTGGGATTGCCTAATTTTATTTTTATCATAAAAGTGTAGTGGGATTGGGGTGTTACAAAACCTTTTATCAATGTTGGGAGAGATTTAAGGATCTTCTCCAGTCCTGCCCACACCCATGCTTTTGAGAATTGGACTTTGATAGGATTTTTCTATGAGTCCTTGCCCACTAGACTACGTCAATTTGTCGAAATGATGGCTCAAGGAGAGTTCATGAAAAAGAGTTTGGAGGAGGCATTCAAATTTTTTGACACCATATCTGATAGTTCTCATAAATGGGACTCAGCCTCTACTACCACTTTTGTAGCCAAACAATCTACTTCCCAAGGGGGTCAGTATGTCTTGAAAATGATGATGACCTAAGAGCGAAAATGACTACCTTGTCTCTAAAGCTTGAAGCTCTAGAGATGAAAAAGGTACATCATGTTGATGTTGACCCTCCCACAAAACCAGTGTGTGGGATTTGTATGCTAACAGGACACCCTACTGGGGAATGTCCTACCATTATGGCATTCAAAGAGATCTTGTTGGAATAAAGAAATGCAACTTCCTCTTTCAACAAGCCTTACTCCAACCCATATTTTAAAACATACAATCCAGGGTGGTGGAACTACTCGAACTTCAGTTGCAGGAACACACAACCTGTGACACTTCAAAATTTAGGTGTTCGTAATTACCCCATTGATCACCAATCAACCCGCGAAATACCCCTGGATACCGTGTGATTCAATACCATGCCGTTATACCCCATTTACAGAGATCCCTAGCTCAACAAAATTTGGACAGCATCTCATTTGTACAGGGAGCTCTATCGAAAACGCAACCTGCGCAATCATATACCATTGACCACCCCAGGTCCATTCATCCATATTCAATTATATAGTATCAGATACTACCACAATCATCATCACTACGTACATTCATTCATAAAAAGAATAAATATCTCAAAAGAGTCCCATATACATGCCTTTTAAATATAAACAAGTTTTTGTAACAAAAATTATACAAGGCCAAAAGTGAACATATACAAGGGATTACGACGTCAATATAAGAGCCATAGTGCGGCTCTGTCGTCAAAGCGGACCAGTAGGAGGGCCTTCGGTGAAAGCCTATGGTGTACTTGAAATTTGTTCCCATAAAGGGTGAGTCAATGCTCAATATGGTAACTCCTATAGAGAATGGCTCTCAACCCAAATGCTTATGATATGTCACATGCCACAATCATTTCATGCATTCATTCAAATATGTCTATTGTGAACAAATGCCATAAATCACATCATGCCATTAGATGAGACTCACTCTAGCAATACCAACACCGAGTCCCATCCCGAGCTCCCACAACACATGCAATACCATGCGTATGTATTCGGGCATTCCAAGTCCCTGTCATTGATGTTATGTACACTCAATGACTAATTAATTCATTTTCTTGTGTCTTTGTAGGGAGATGATTTATTATATTTCACCAATGAGACACCACACTATCAACGGATTTTCAGGACATCCCACCTATGGCTTTGTTTTCGCCATTACATTTTTTTGGAATCGCACTGCCAAAAAGTGTACGAACTAAGTATAGCCCTTCTAGTTATACCCTGACATGTTTATCCATTTAATTTCCTGTGCGGCTCAGTCAGACCTTAGTGCGACTTTCCCAAGCCCACGATCAACAACCTATGTGATGATTGATTTCATACCATGCACACACTCCCACCAATGTCAATGCCCATGAATGTAGTGCAACCCATGCATAATGCAATATAATGTGCAATTGCCTTTGGTACCATCTATAATGTCCATTACATAATGAATGCAATATAAAATCCCAAGCATGTTATGTAAAATAATCAACTCAACTAACATATTTGTATTCACCAAGACATTTAAACAAACGCCTAGAGAGTACATCAATTTACACAACTAGCATGTTTATTACTTCCAATATGGCAACATTTTTATTAATTCTATAAACACAAGCACAAATCCACCACACTAATCATATGCTAAATAATCATTTAACATACTTATTATTTCATAATCACATAACAAATTAATGATATTATTAAACTTGATATGCCATTAAAACATCAAGTCATGCTAATGTACAATTAACATACTTTAAACCACTCACATTAACTTATACCAAGTTAATTACAATAGGATTTTACTAATAAAAAGGTTAATTACATATGTCATATTTTAGGTTAAAATTACATCTAAATAGGGGAAACCTTACCTCTCGTAGCGTGAACCCACATAGTAGAACTCCAAGGAAAACTCAAATTTAGCTTCCCAAGCCTTAGACCTAAATTCTCATCTTTGATATTTTTTTTTGGAGAAAAATAAGATTTTCGGTATGGTTGTGTAGTTCTCGTTGAGTAGAGCAACTTTAATTCTTGATCAGAAGCCATTAAACGGTTGAATCTTCATAGATCTAAGAAAGAAGAAAGGAGAAAAAAAAGTCACTTTTATCTCTCTCACTCTCTCGCGAGAACATTAGAGAAGACAAAACAAGTGGAAGACAAAATGTCTTCCACTTTATATATATTTTAAATGTGTGGCCCACATCGCGCCACACATCTTCTTTTTAACGGGTCCAATTTTATTCTAAGTCAATTAAATCTCGTCTCGTGTTAAGTTTAGTGTATTTTTATTGAACTAATTTTAAATTATTTTTTTTTTGGGTCCTGCGAATAAAATCTGATCGCAATTATTTTAGTCGTGCGACACCCGATCGCTTTGTGACACATGAAAAATCCAATTATCTCAGAATTTTAAATTTACTGGGTAGCTAGATTTCACGAGGCAAATCCAACAATGAGGTCCGTTTTGTCATTTGAATTTTATAAAAATTCACTTTTTTGACCTGTGCTTTAACAATCAATTACTATTTTATCCCTTTAATTACGATTTTTATAATAATTTTTTTTGGGGTTTTACACAACCAACTCCCATGAACCCACAACAAGGTTCACAACCACCACCTCAAGGACCTCTCGAATATCAACCATACCAATCAGCACAAAAGAGGAGCCTTGAGGACACACTGAATCAGTTCATGCAAAGTCAAATGAATTACAACAATAGTTCTACTTAGGCCTTTACTGATTTCAAAACCAAGACCACCCAGTCTTTCGAGGATCTCAAGAGGCACATCCATAAGTTGACCCAATATATGACCTCACATGAGAAAGGCAAGTTTCTTGCTCAACCAAAAAAACCACAAGACCAAGCTTAAACTATCACTACACTAAGAAGTGGCAAGGTGATTGAGAAAACCATCAGAGACAAAACCACTAGCTTTCTTTTACTACAATCCATTCTACATCATGGTTTTGAACCATGGTAATTGGTGAGTTTCTTCTATGAAGGGATTACATTGGGTCATCGACAGTTCATCGACATGATGTGCAATGGGGAGTTTTTAAATAAGGATCTTGATGAGGCCCTAGAGTACTTCAATACATTGGCACAAAATGCACAATCTTGGTATATCATGGATCCCACCGATGTACCGAGGTCTTCTTCGGGTAGTAATTAACAAAGCGGGAGAAGGATGTACAATTTAAGTGATTGGGAAGACTTGCTTTCCAAAATCACTAAATTCTCTCAAAAAGTGGAGAGTATTGAGGTCAATATGAGACATGAGGTGACCAACATTGTCAAGACCGAGGAGTTTTGCTCTATTTGTGAGAGTGTTGAGCATTCCATATAGAAGTGCCCCAACATTCCGGCTCTTAAAGAAGTGTACCATGAGCAAGTCAATGTCTTTAATCAAAGTAGGCAATCATTGTCCCCACATTCTAATACATACGATTCGGGTTGGAGTAATCACCTAAACTTTGGTTGGAAGAATGAGAATCTCATTCCTCACGGGTCTAGTTCATATTCACCTCCCATTCCTCCCAAGAAAAATCAATACCATGGACAAGGTTCTTTGTCTAGCTCCCAATACCCCCGGTCCAACCCACAAGGGTTTTCACAAAACCCGCCTCCACAAAGTTTTGGTCAACAAGGATCATCCAACCCACCCACCTACCAACTGCCTCATAAAAGAAATTTGGAAGATGTCGTGCTCTAATTCATTCAAAGCCAAACCACCATCAACAATCAAACCGCCGGAACTTTTAATGACATTTGGACTCAAATCACAAAATTGATCAACGCCATAGGGTCGTCACAACAAGAGAAAGACAAATTTCCTACTCAAACCCAAGAGAACCCTAGAGGTCAACATGTGATTGAGTCATCCGAGCCCACCAAAGAGAGTTATGAGCAACTCAAGGTGGTCACCACCCTTAGGAGTGGCAAACAAATTGAAAAAACCATTTTGCTAAAAGTCTCAGCTAAGGTCATATTGGAAAAAGAGAAAAAGATTAAGGGCAATTATGAGGGGTGTGAGGTGAGTGAAAAAGAAAAAAATTGTGCATGCATGTCCCATTCTGGCACCTTTTCTCCAATGTTTGAAGCCACCCATGAAGGTGGCTAATTATTCTGACAATATTGAAATGTTTAAGTAGGTGAAAATCAACATCCCACTCCTTGATCCCATAAAACAAATTCCTTCATGTGCCAAGATTTTGAAAGATTTGTGTATCATGAAGAGGAAGTTGAATGTACATAAGAAGACATTCCTCACCGAGCAAGTGAGCTCAATCATGAGGACCAACACACCACCAAAGTTCAAAGACCCTGGCTGCCAACCATTACTATCACAATAAGAAATTGCCTAGTGGAGCAAACACTTCTTGACTTGGGGGTAAGTGTCAATATCCTACCCTATTCAGTGTACCAACAACTCCAACTTGGAGAGTTGAAGCCAACTCCAATCACTCTTCAATTGGCGGATCACAGTGTAAGAATACCGAGGGGAGTAGTTGAGGATGTCTTAGTTCAAGTTAATAATTTCTATTTCCCTGTTGATTTTATTGTACTTGATACTCATCTGGTTGTTAACCCTAGCTCACAAATTCCTATCATACTAGGTAGACATTTTCTTACTACATCTAATGCCGTGATTAATTGCAGGAATGGTCTAATGAAGATTGCATTCAGGAATATGACAATGGACCTCAATGCATTCAATTTGTGTAAGCAACCGGGTGATGGCAAAGTACATGAGATCAACCAAATTGACACCTTGTTGGAGGATCACTTAGAGCTATTGAGCACTTTGAAGTTGGGGGAGGAGGAGATTGTTGATCAAGACGAGCCAAAAAGTATACAAGGGGTAGAAAAATGGACCTCAACATTTGAGAAGCTTCCACAACAAGAGAAGAGAATTTTCCCATCCACTGTACAAACACTTAACTTGGAGTTGAAGCCACTACCTTCTACTCTCAATTATGTTTTTCTCAGGGGAGAACAAAATCTACCCGGTAGTCATAAGTTCTTCATTAGTGCCGAAGCAAGAAGAGGATCTATTGAGAGTGTTGAGCAGGCTGATTAGTAGTTAAAATTAGAATATTACTATGTTATTTTAAGACGAATTATATTTTGATGGAGTTTAAATGATGGTGTTTCAGGCCATAAATTGTACAAGGGACTAAAGGCGATGAATATAAAACTTTCATGCAACACCAACATATTCTGGAGCAAAATTGGAAAAACTTGGACCAAGCCTACCACGTTCGAATGCCAACTAACATTTGAACCCCCACTTGAAGCCCAGACTACTAAAAGATGGCATATTATAGCCAATAGAGAAGACTCTGACGTACTTGAGTACCACTTTCGAACTCCAATTCACGTTCAAACGTCCACTTGATTTGATTAAAAACCAGAGTGATGAGTGCCAAATTCCAAGTTCTGTATGAAGTGTGGAAGTGGGTTTCCACAGAAGACCATATACCACTTGAGTGATATGGTCAAACCCCATCTGGCATTTAAATGCCCCTAAAGCAAAGACAGAAGACACGTTCGAATGTCAGACTACGTTCACACGTTCATAAAGCCAAAATAGAAATAATGTTGGAAAGTCAACTCACGTTCAAACATCCTCCACAAACTGCCTGCAGAGTGGTTGGTTTTCACTTAGATTGGGCAGCATACACTATTCATCCTCTCTTATCTTCCCCCTCCCTTTCCTTACCTATAAATACTCCCATTAGGGGAGCTTCAAGGGTGTAATTTTTCTCTTGTAAAATAGGGAGCTAGAGCTTGGTTAGTAGGTTTAGACTACACCAAGAACTAGTAAGGAGTTTGTATGGAGGCTTAGACTCCCACTCATTTTGATTAATCTTAGATGTATGTTATATTTACTTGTATCGAGAGAGTCAGTTCATTTCTTAGTTGAGGAAGCAACCCTCCATCTCTTGGTTAAGGAAGCAACCCTCCACTTGTTGGTTGAGGAAGCAACCCTCCATTTTTTGGTTGAGGAAACCAGCCTCCAAAAGTGACTAGCTTTCTTCTACTTTCATTGTTTATGTCTTTCACTTCCATTGCTTGAGCTTCCTTCTTTCTTAGAGGGGTGAAACTCTTCAACTTTTCCAAAGCTTTACCAAAGTCGTGAAGGTGAAACATGATTCACTTATTCTTTGGTGAAGATCGGCTCTTCGTTTATTGTACTTTACCTTGTAAGTTCTCTACTTTGAGGGATGAGTATGACTCACTTTTCTAGCTTTGCCCAAGCCATGAAGAGTGAGTAATTCTTCATTCACTCTTTAGTAAGAGATGATGAACATGTATTGATTATCCATAAGTTATATTTGTGCATTTCTTTTATGCTTTATGCTTTATATTTCACTTATTGAATGATTGAATGCATCTAGCAAAGCTAAGGTACTTAGTATAACTATGGGTTATTTCTGTGTCACGGATGACTCTTGCATGGAAAGACCCATTGGGTGAAGGCAAGTACCCCGGCTAGATCTTCTTGACACATTTTAATCCTCACTATTATTGTGTTTTATGTAAAGAATGGAGCATTAATGCCATGATTGGATGCCTTGTAGAAACACTTGCTCGTTTGTAGATGGGTTAAATCTCGGCACAGACAATTATTGTCAACTTCTAGAAAGGCATTAGAATCATATGCTTCATTCTCACAGTCCATCTTTACCTTCCCATTAACTTGTTGTTGACATGGGGTTTTAGTTGAGGTATAAAACACAAGTATAATAAACCGATGATTAACTACATGTTCTGATCCTCAAGCGAAAGGATGACTGTTTTACATTTGAATTTATCTTATATTTTATCTAGAAAACTCTTGGAAATAATCTTCTATTCTATTCAAAGAAATCCCATAACTTCAAACTCTCAAGGTGTCCAGTTACTTGGTCTCTATTACTGCTCACTCCAAAACACCAATCACAGTTCCCTGTGAATTTGACTCCGGACTTAACCGGCTTATTACTACAACTTGATCGCCTGCACTTGGGTGTACACATTTCGGATCAAGTAAAGTTTTTGGCACCATTGCCCGGGAACCATAAAAGGTTATTTATGGTAAAAGGTAAAAAGACCCCTCTTTTGGTATAAATATTTGCTTGACTGTGTATAAATTTGTTTTAATTATTTTTATGTCTGAGGACGCCCCTTACTATCAAAATTTGCCAGCAGAATCCTCTGGGTCTATGAATCAACCAAAACCAATTTCACCTAGATCAATAGCAGACTCATGTGAAAGTAAAATGGCAAATGATGAAAGACGAGGGGAAATTCCTGGTAGAGAGGGGGGAGTGCCTAACATTCGAACTCTGCGAGATTACTTAAATCCCACATGAATCAGTGTCCCCTCTTGTTTTATTTTTCCTGAAGATGCACCCCTCTTTACTATAAAGACGGGGAAAGTTCAACTATTCCCTCAATTTCATGGACTCGAAACAGAAAACCTATATTTGCGCATAAAAGAATTTGAGGAAGTTTGCGAAACTTTTCAAGACAATTCTGAGCTAGCCAAAATGAAACTTTTTCCATTCTCACTAAAGGATAAAGCTAAACAATGGGAAAATTCTTTAAAAGCTCTTTCAATACCTGACTGAAGGGCACTACAAAATGAATTTTTTGAAAAGTCTATCCCTCTACATCGCACTAATGCACTAAAAAGGCAAATCATTAATTTTTTGGCAAAGAAGTAGAAACCTTTTACCAAAATTGGGAGAGATTCAAGGGTCTACTCCAGTCCTGCCCACACCATGCTTTTGAGAATTGGACTTTGATAGGATTTTTCTATGCCTCCATGCCCACTAGACTACGTTAGTTTGTCGAAATGATGGCTCAAGGAGAGTTTATAAGTTAGAGTCCGGAGGAGGCATTCAATTTTTTGGACACCATATCTAACAGTTCACAGATGTGGGACTCAGCCTCCCCTACCATTTTTGAAGCCAAACCATCCACTTTCCAATGGGGTAAATATGTCTTGAAAGATGAGGATGACCTATAAGCAAAAATGTCCACCCTGTCTCGAAATATTGAAGCATTAGAGATGAAAAAGGTTTATCAAGTTGATGTTGGCCCTCCCACAGAATAAGTGTGTGGGATCTGTGCACTGATAGGACACCCTACTAGGGAGTGTCTAACCATTCTGACATTCAAGGAAGTCTTGTTGGAACAAACAAATGTCATTTCTAACTTCAACAAGCCTTACTACAACCTATACTCTGAAACATATAATCTAGGGCGGAGAAACCATCCAAACTTCAGTTGGAGAAATACACAACCAACTCCCATGAATCAACAACAAGGTTCACACCCACCACCTCAAGGACCTCCCACATATCAACCATACCAACCATCACAAAAGAGGAGCCTTGAGGACACACTAAATTAGTTCATGCAAAGCCAAATGAACTACAACAATATTTCCACCCAGGCTTTCACTGATTTCAAAATCCAGACCATTCAATCTATCAAGGATCTTAAAGGCTACATCCAAAAATTGACCCAACCTATGGCAACACATGAGAAGGGCAAGTTTCCTACCCAACTAAAACCACAACAAAGCCAATTTCAGGTGAAAAATCATGATATCATGGAAACTCCACAAGACCAAGCCCAAGTTGTCACTTCACTAAGAAGTGGCAAGGTGATTGAGAAGACCATCAAAGGCATGCTACTTCCAAAGCCAAAACCTAAGTCAATCTCAATCAATACACCACTTGAGCCTGAATGTGTGAGAGAAGAGGAACCCGAGCCCATGATTGAACAAGAACCAGAGCCATCAAGGGAAAAAGAACCCTCGTGTTCTATTCCTGCTCTTTTTCCTCATAGACTCAAAACTTCACAATAGTTGAATAATCAACCTACAATTTATGAGTTTTTTAAGCAAGTAAAAATGAACATCTCACTTCTGGATGCAATCAAACATATTCCATCTTATGACAAGTTTCTGAAAGACTTGTGCACAGTCAAAAGAAGCCACAATGTTAAAAAAAAAGCCTTCCTGACAGAATATGTCAGTGTCTTGCATCAACACAAAACCCCTCCAAAATACAAAGATCGATGGTGTCTGACTGTGTCGCGTGTCATTGAAAATTTCAGAATCGAACAAGTACTATTAGACCTTGGAGCTAGTGTCAACTTGCTCCCTTTTTCTGTTTACCAGCAGTTGGGTCTAGGAGAAATCAAACCCACAAGTGTCACACTTAGTTGGCAAACAGATCTGTTAAAATCCCTAAGGGTATTGAGGAAGATGTACTTGTCTAAGTGGACAATTTTGTATTCCTTATTGACTTCATTGTCCTAGATACTCAGTCAACAAAGCATTTAGAGAATTGAATTCCCGTAATTCTTGGTTGACCTTTCCTAGCAACCTCAAATGCACTAATCAATTGCAGGAATGGAGTCATGAAATTAACCTTAGGGAATTTGACTCTTGAGCTAAATATTTTCAATGTTACAAAACACCCAAGAGAAGACAAGAAAGAGAGAGAAATAAATTCCATTGAGTCGTTGGTTCAGGACCATCTGAATAACACATTCTGTGAAAATTCCACTGAATCCTCTATGTCAGAATCTATTACATCTGAGACAACAGATGATGTTCCAAAGAATTGCCTGACTCATGCTGTTGATACATGGACCCCCAAATTCGAGGAACTTTCACCAAGTGGCACAAAGCCACTCTCATCAAGTGTCGAATTGAAACCTCTCCTATCGAACCTCAAATATGCATTCTTAGGAGAGAACGAGTCATACCCAGTGGTAATTTCATCTAAGCTCACAGACTTGCAAGAGTCTAAACTGATTGAAGTTCTTAAAAGCCACAAAAGCATCATTGGGTGGACCATCGCTAACTTGAAAGGTCTAAGCCCATTGATCTGCAATCATGCCATATACCTGGAAGAGGATTCAAAACCCTCTCGTCAAACACTGCAAAGATTGAACCCTCACATGAAGGAAGTTTGTGAAAATGGAAGTGCTTAAACTCTTAGATGCAGGGACAATCTTTCCCATCTTTGATAGCAAATGGGTTAGTCCAACCCAAGTTGTGCCCAAAAAGTATGGGGTCACAGTGGTCAAGAATGAAGCTAATCAACTTGTACCAACTAGAGTCATCACAAGATGGCAGATGTGTATAAACTATCAAAAACCTATTTGGTGACTAGGAAAAATCATTTCCCTCTTCCTTTTCTTGGCCAGGTTCTAGAGAGAATTGTAGGCCATGAATTTTAATGTTTCTTAGATGGGTATTCCGGGTACAATCAAATTGAGATAGCACTTAATGATCATGAGAAAACTACATTCACATGCCCCTTTGGCACTTTTGCATTCAAAAAGATGTCATTCAGACTTTGTAACACTACTACAACATTCCAAATATGCATGCTGAGTCTGTTCAGTGACATGGTTGAGAAATTTTTGGAAGTATTCTTAGATGACTTCTCTGTCTATGGTGACTAGTTTGATTTGTGTCTGGCCAATCTAGAAAAGGCACTGATAAGATGTTAGGAAGCCAATCTAGTGCTGAATTGGGAGAAATGTCATTTCATGGTAACACAAGGCATTGCCGTAGGTCACATTGTGTAATCTGAGGGCATGAAAGTTAACAAGACAAAAATAGATCTGATTGAGAATTTGCTTGCTCCCAAGACTGTAATGGATGTCCAATCAATCTTAGGACATGCAAACATTTACAAGAGATTCATAAAAGATTTCAGTACCATAGCAAAACCCATGTGTTATCTCCTGGGTCAGGACATAATCCTTGATTGGAGTGAAACGTGCCAGCTAGCTTTGGAAAAGCTTAAAGCATGTTAATTTCTACCCTAATAATGTAGCCCTATGACTAGATTCTGCCCTTTGAACTAATGTGTGATGCAAGTGATTATGTAGTAGATGTTGTATTGGGACAAAGAAAATATAAGAAACCACATGTCTTTTACTATGCAAGTAAAACTTTGAATGATGCTTAAATAAATTATTCAACAACTGAAAAAGAATTGCTTGTGGTGGTTTTTGCGTTGAAAAATTTTGTCCTTATCTTGTCGGTTCTTTTGTTACTGTGTTCACTGACCATGAAGCATTAAAGTTTTTGCTCACAAATAAGGATGCCAAGCCTAGGCTCTTAAAATGGATAATCTTACTCCAAGTGTTTGACCTAGTCCTTAAGGGCAACAAGGGTGTTGAGAATGTGGTGGCGGACCATCTGTCTAGGTTAACTTATGAATTTCATGAGGATGGACTACGAATCAATGAAAAATTTCTTGATAAACAACTATTCATAATTGATGAGACCCCGGGTATGCTGATATTGCTAATTTCTTAGCTACTGGAACACTCCCTCCGTCCTTCACGCCCATGGACAAAAAGAAATTATTGAGGGAGGTTGGTAACTTCTTTTGGGAAGATCCGTACATATTTAAGTACTATAAGGATCAAATCATAATACGTTGCATCCCCACTCAAGAAAGTAGACCAATAATAACCTTTTGTCATTCTGAAGTAGGTGGTGGCCACTTGTCCTCAAGAAAAACTACTGCAAAAATCTTGTCGTGTGTATTTTACTGGCCCACACTTTTCAAAGATGTCCATGCCTTTTGTTTAAGTTGCGATAGATGCCAAAGTTTGGGAAGCATTTCAAAAAGAAACATGAGGCCCTTAAACCTGATTCTTGTGATTGAAATTTTTGACTGTTCCCCCTTCCTTTGGTTATCTATACATCTGGTGGCCATAGACTATGTATCTAAATGGGTTGAAGCAATTCCATGCCGGAATAATGATCACCAAACGATGATCAAATTTTTGAAAGAACACATTTTGTCCTAGTTTGGAATTCGAAAATCAATTATAAGTGATGGGGGTGCTCATTTTTGTAATCGCCCTTTCTAGAATTTGATAAAAAAATATTTAATTTTTCACAAAATTGCAACCCCTTATCATCCACAGACTAGTGGATAGGTTGAATTGGCTAATCGGGAGATCAAATTAATTTTAGAAAAAATGGTAAATTCAGACCGCAAAGATTGGTCATCAAGACTAACTGATGCACTCTGGGCATATCACACTACTTTTAAAACAATTTTGGGCATGTCTCCCTATTGATTAGTCTATGGAAAGCCTTGTCACCTGCATGTGGAATTGGAGCATAGAGCATACTAGGCCATTAAAGCAATGAACTTTGACCTAGACAAGGCTGGTCTTTCAAGGAAACTACAAATTAACGAACTAGAGGAGTTGAGAAATGAAGCATATGAGAATGCTAAGATTGTGAAATCCAGGATGAAAATTTTTCATGACAAGAACATAAATCGGAAGTCTTTTGAGCCTTTTCAAAAAGTCCTGTTGTTTAATTCAAGACTCTGCCACTTCCCTGGTAAGTTGAAATCAAGACAGACAGGGCCTTACATTGTTAAAAAGGTGTTTGGACATGGATCAGTAGAAGTGGAAAATCCCTCGAACGGTAATACCTTTACTGTTAATGATCAGTAGTTGAAACCATTTTTGAAGGATTATGTTAAAAATATGGAAAATGGACCCAAAAAATCCCTCCGAGAATTGCACATGTTGACACAAAAAGGGGTTGGGTCAGGAAAAACCCGATAAAAACCGACCTGAGCGGACACCTTTATAAGGCATCCCCCCTTTTTTCTTTTTCCCCACCCCCTTTTCCATTCTTACCACACCCTTTTGTCCCTTTCCCTTTTCTCTTTTCTTTTTCTTTTCCTTCTTCTTCTTCTTCGCTGTTAGCGATCCTCTGTAAATACGACCCAACTCCTAACAGTTCCATGACCATATTACCCATAGACCCAGTCCTTTGTCTCATGATTTGCCTATGCTTACTCTATTTGTACATGACTCTTCTTCTTCTGTCTGGACTCAAAATCAAGGGTCTTCATCCTAGCAAAAACCTAGATTTACAGAGAGATGATTAATTTGTGTATTTTGCTTGTAGGTTTCGGCAGATGAATAGATCTCTACATTTTAACCTCATCTCCAAGCTCAACATATCGATAAATTCAAAACATTGGGGACAATGTTCAGTCTAGGTTGGGGGGAGAGAACAGTTCATATTTTGTGCTCGTAAAAGTTTTTGTTGTTGTTGTTGTGCCTGTAAAATTTTTCATTGTTGTTGCTGTTTTTGATCATATTGTATACCCTACCTTGTATTTTGTACAAATTAATGATGATGTCTGTGAGTTAGCTTTGATCGTCTTTGTGATTGGCAGATGTTAAAGAATCAGATAGTGAGTCTTAAAAAGTAGAATGCATGGATGTTAAACATTTTGGTTTAGTCTAGGAGTTTTACGCACTTTTCCATCTGATGTGCATACTGTAATCATGAGAAAAGCAAGACTAGTAAGAAAGAATGAGATCCAAGAAGAGCAAAAGAAACCCCTCTGTGGTAGAAGCACTTTTGCTAAATGTCGTTGTGCCAAAAGGCTTGGTGCATGTAATCAGTGTGGTAGAGTCTTTCACGAGAAAAGGTAAAATCAGTGTTCCAAACCAATATTTGGTCGCGCACTCGATCGATTTGGCTAGATAGTGAATGGGCTAAGTAAGGATTACCTTGAGACGTCATGCTATTCTGGTACTTTGCTTAACCAATTTGTGCGAGAGGAAATTAAGATAGTCATTGGTTGTCCTCACTACACAGATACAAAGGGAGACTCAGATTGGAGTTGTTGGAATGAAAGTCAAGGGTCTGAATTTTTGTAAAAAGTATAAAAAATCCTTTCTATTTTGACAAATTCTATTGAATGAAATGAAATATGGGCCGAGTAAAGAGTATCCCAAAATACCAACCTGAAGCATGGGTAGGGACATATCCTGAGACGTCATGGAATTGTTTTTGTTCAAACTTGTGTGCATTGTCCTCTTTTATTGTGTATAGTGTAGTGCAGGAAAAATTGTGAATTTTGATTCAACGTTCGAACACCAAGTGATGTTTGAACGTTAGTCGCTTGCAGTACTCAGCCTCTAATGAATTCTCTGATGGAAACAAAAGTATTGGGAGCTCAGCTCGTTCGAACGCCAATAGAACGTTCAAATGATGGTAACGTTCGAACGTCAATAGAACGTTCGAACGAGAGTAACTTACAATCCTTTGCCCTTTGATAGAACTCAAAAGTATTGGGAGCTCACTACGTTCGAATGACACCCACATTTGAATGATATTTTAGAAATTCTTCTACATACGTTCAAAGGTTATTTACGTTCGAACAATAATTCTCAGGAAATAAAAGCCAGGATAATCTTCCCCACTTCAAAATCCCCAAAAACTTCCAAAACGCCTCAAACCCTAGAACCCATCCCCCCAAAACATCTTCCATTCTCCAATTTCACCTAAAATTGACCCCCCAAACTCATTCCCACATCAAAAACCTCAATCCCACAAGAAAATCAAGACTTCTCAGAGATCCTCTTATCAAAACCATGCCTAGAGTTAAACTACCTGCCAGGCAAAACCAGATAAATCAGGAGCCTAATTTTGTAGAAGTAGTGATTAAGGAAAGGGAGGGGAGACCAGTGGTAAAAAGATACGATCGAACGCGATTTCCCAGTGCCCTCAAGGCAGAAAGGTATGAAAAATTCTTCCAGAATCATGTAGTAGTTTGTGAGAGGGATGTTGTGATTACTGATTTTGCAGAGTTGGGAATATTGGCAGAGATGGAGAGGAGGAATTGGGTCCGGTTTTTTCGAAACGGCGGAGACGCCATTGTTGACTTGGTGAGGGAGTTTTACTCCAACACCGAGATCAACAACGGTGCAATCCAAACATACGTGAGGGGGATCCACATTGATGTTGATAAAGCGTATATTAAGGAAGTGAGGCAAGAAGTGCCTCGGGTGCAAAACCCGACATACCCTCCGCGAAAGAATGTAGCAATGAATGTGGTTGGGAGGGAGTTGATGGGAATGCCTAACTTTTTTGGGGATGGGAAGAGATTTTTAAAACAAGAGGAGCTCACTGATAAATACAAGATGCTAAACTTGATTGCAGTGTCTAACCTCGCCCACCATAGGACGAAAAAATGAGGTTTTACCTGACATGGCCCGTCTGCTCTATGCCCTTGGAAGGGAGCATAGCATCGACCTCCCCTTACTAATTTTGAGTGAAATGAAGAAGGGATGAGATGTGAAGAGGAGTGCACTCCCTTTTGCCACTTTGGTGACTGAAATATGCAAAGACCATGGTGTTAGGGCGAGGGCCGAGACGGAAATTCAAAAGCCAGTGTCATAGTGGCTCTTTCCGGATAAGCCAAGGTCACAGTGGCTCCACGGCTGCTAGACAAGAAGTGCTCCCTCCCCAAGGAGTCGATGAAGTGCAGGACGAGCTTGACCGAGAGGAAGAGAAAGAGAGATAGAGGAAGAGAGAAAGTAGCCCTAAGAGGCAGGCCCCAGGATGAGCACTCGGCATTCTTTACAGGACATCATGCTTAGCATTGAAGCTAAGCAAGATGAAATTCATAGACTGATGAGTAGTGGAGCTGGTGGACCTACTGGAGTTGGTGGAGATAGTGGACTAGGAGTAGAGTGAGGAGGAGTATTTCTGTTCATGATGGGTTTGGTGTAGTTGTTTCTTCATTGATTGAGTTCTTCTTTGATGGTTTGTTATGGATTTTTGAAGTCTTTTGTGTATGTTTCTTCTTTGATAGGTTATTGTGGACGATTTTGTGTTTTGTCATTTTTGTGGTGGAATTGAATCTTTAAATGTTGATATGGATGTAAATGATCATAGTTTATGAAATGAATGATTCAGTTTATCCCTTTTGTCTACTAAAATGCATGTATAGAATTATCATTGTACTGTTATTTGTTAATAAATGATGGAACAAATGTGGATTTTGAGATTGTTTGTTAAACTAACTAATCACATGATCGGTTCGACACACAACTTAGCAATCGAGACTTAATACCGCATTTCTTGGAAAACTGGTATTGTTTCTATGCTTAAATTGTCAAATGTACATCAATATTTGTTGCTCTTAAGGTACAAGATGATCAAACTCGAAAATGGAATTGATATATAACCAACATTCCCTGAACAACCCGACATAACCAGTTGAGATAACAAAAGATACCATGGTAAGTTTTGAGCCTTGCGATGCTTTTTGAGAAGAGATCAACTTTTACTCGAATATGGTTTTTCACTTATCTATCTTCGAATAATTTCATTGCATTTGTTTTGATTGATGCAACTAAAGCAATCTATTGACATATCTATTCATACAACACAGACATATGCACATACATGAGAAAGGATCTTAGGCCATCTTTTGATTTAACATTGAGCCTTTGCCATTGCTTTTAAAAGAATAGCCCTAGTCAGCCATGCTTGAGCCATTCAATGAATAAATTCTTTTTCAAAAAAAAACCCATATGATAACCAAGCCACAAGAGAATACACTTAACATACCTTGTTATCTAATTTTTTTGCACCCTCTCATAAATCAGTATGATACAGAAAGGCAAGAAAGGTAGAAAAGAAGATGGTGGCTACTGTTCCATAAAAGAACAATCAGTGGAAAAAAACAAAAAAAAAAAGGGATAAGAGACAGATAAAAAAGGGAATTGCCAAGAAAGTGAAAAATGAGAAAAATGAAAGAAAGAAATACAATTTATTGGCAAAAGATCGAAATGTAAGAAAGAGATGTGCTACAATATATAAGGAAAAGATAGTTTTTTTAATACCATTGACGTCATTTCGTTAGCCACTGACCTCTGGCCACGTTACAACCTTTACAAAGTCCTAATTGATCTCAAGTTTGATGCATGTGTAGGTCGTCGACTACAAGTGGGGTATGTTAAATAGTATTTCTCTTTTTGCATCAATATTCTTCCATGAGATTATGCCAAAACATGATTAGTTTATTCCCTTAAACTTCGCTTCTTTACTAATTGCGCATGTGATTTTTCAATTGGCTATCTTATGATTACATACCCTGTCAGAAACAAGTCACTATAATTAGAGTGAATTTTTTTTTTTGAGGGCACTTCTAAGAGAAGTTTGTGAAATCAAAGCTAACCATGGAAGGTGGTAAAGTGGAACGTTTGTTATGTAACAATTCTTGTTTCTAGAATAACCATTCCTACGACCCAGGGAATTCCAAATGCTAATGTGACAGATGCTAATTTTTGCATAGAGTAAATACCTATGAAAGAGGAACATGCGGGATAAGTCAAGATTGAGGGTTGAGTGTCCTAACGACCATGATGCCAATTCACTTTAATCAGCAATCTCACACACATATATATTCGACTGAAGTTTGTGGGTACCTTCACTAAAAACCCTCATGAGACAACACTCGTCCACTAGGGTAAACCTAGTGGTTCAACGGTTTGTTGCATAAGCTAAATGCAACCAGATGACCTACGAAAAAGGCATTAGAAATAGATTTACATTCAATTGTTGCTGTATTACTATAGACTAGCAATATCTAGGTTGTGGGGTGTGATTAGTAGTTAAAATTAGCATATTACTATGCTCTTTTAAGACTAATTATACTTTGATGGAGTTTAAATGATGCCATTTCAGGCTATAAATTGTACAAGGGACTAAAGGCGATGAATATCAAACTTTCATGCAATACCAGCATATTCTGGAGCAAAATTGGGAAAGATTGGACCAAGCCTACCACGTTCGAACACCAACTGACGTTTGAACGTCCACTTGAAGCCCAGACTACTAAAAGATGGCATGTTGCAACCGAGAGAGAAGACTCTTAGGTACTTGAGTACCACGTTCGAATGCCAACTCACGTTCGAACGTCCACTTGATTTGATTGAAGACCAGAGTGATGAGTGCAAAACGCCAAGTTTTGCATGAAGTGTGAAAATGGGTTTCCACAGAAGACCATAGACCACTTGAGTGATCTGGTCAGACCATATTCGAATGTTTATAAAGCCACCGAATAAAACATGCCAGTGCCTTGCTTCAGCACAAAACCCCTCCAAAATACAAAGATCTAGGGTGTCCGATGGTGTCGTGTATCATTGGAAATTTTATAATTGAACAAGCACTATTTGACCGAGGAGCTAGTGTCAACTTGCTCCCTTTTTTCATTTACCAGTATTTGGGTCTAGGACAACTCAAACCCACAAGTGTCACACATCAGTTGGCAGACAAATCTGTCAAAATCCCTAAGGGTATTGCAGAAGATGTACTTGTACAAGTGGACAACTGTGTTTTCCCTGTTAACTTCATCGCCCTAGATACTCAGCCAACAAAGCATTCAGAGAACCCAATTCTCGTAATTCTTGGTCGACCCTTCCTAGCAACTTCAAATACACTAATCAATTGTAGGAATGGAGTCATGAAATTAACCTTTGGGAATTTGACACTTGAGCTAAATATTTTCAATGTTGCAAAACACCCAAGAGAAGACAAAGAATAGAGACAAATAAATTCCATTGAGTGGTTGGTTCAGGACCATCTGAATAACACATTCTGTGAAAATTCCACTAAATCCTCTCTGTCAGAATCTATTACATCTAAGACAACAGGTGATGATCCAAAGAATTGCCCGACTCATGTTGTTGATACATGGACCCCAAATTCAAGGAACTTTCACCAAGTGGCATAAAGTCACTCTCATCAAGTGTCAAGCCACCAAAGCCTGAATTGAAACCTCTCCTATCTGACCTCAAATATGCATTCCTTGGAGGGAATGAGTCATACCCAGTGATAATTTCATCTAAGCTCACAGACTTGCAAGAGTATAAACTGATTCAAGTTCTTAAAAGCCACAAAAGCTCTATTGGGTGGACCATCGCTGACTTGAAAGGTATAAGCCCGTTGATTTGCAATCATGTCATATACCTCGCAGAGGATTCAATACCCTATCATCAAATACAGTGAAGATTGAGCCCTCACATGAAGAAAGCTGTGAACATGGAAGTTCTTAAACTCTTAGATGCAGGGTTAATCTTTCTCATCTCCGATAGCAAATGGGTTAGTCCAACCCAAGTTGTGTCCAAAAAGTCTGGGGTCACAGTGTTCAACAATAAAGCCAATGAACTAGTACCAACTAGAGTCGTCGCAGGATGGCGGATGTGTATTGACTATCGAAAACTCAATTTGGTGATTAGGAAAGACCATTTCTCTCTTCCCTTTCTTAACCAGGTTCTAGAGAGAATTACAAGCCATGAATTTTACTATTTCCTGGATGGGTATTTCGGGTACAATCAAATTGAGATAACATTCAATGATCAGGAGAAAATCACATTCTCATACCCCTTTGCTACTTTTGCATTCAAAAAGATGCCATTCTGACTTTGTAATGCTCCTACAACATTCCAAAGGTACATGCTGATTCTGTTCAGTGACATGGTCGAGAAATATTTGGAAGTATTCATGGATGACTTCTCTGTCTATGGTGACTCGTTTGATTTGTGTCTGGCCAATCTGGAAAAGGTGCTGATAAGGTGTTAGGAAGCCAATTTGGTGCTTAATTAGGAGAAATGACATTTCATGGTAACACAAGGCATTGTCTTAGGTCATATTGTGTCGTCTAAGGGTATGAAAGTTGACAAGGCAAAAGTAGATTTGATTGGGAATTTGCCTACTCCCAAGACTGTAATGGATGTCTGATCATTCTTAGAACATCCAGAATTTTACTTGAGATTCATAAAAGATTTTAGTACCATAGCAAAACCCATGTGTTATCTCTTGAGTCAGAATGTAATCTTTGATTGGAGTGAAATGTGCTAGCTAGGTTTTGATAAGCTTAAAGGCAATTTAATTTCTGCTCCAATAATGCAGCCCCCTAACAAGACTCTGCCCTTTGAACTAATATGTGACGCAAGTGATTATGTTGTTGGTGCTGTATTGGGATAAATAAAAGATAAGAAACCACATGTCATTTACTATGCAAGTAAAACTTTGAATGATGCTCAAATGAATTATTCAACAATTGAAATAGAATTGCTTGCGGTAGTTTTTGCATTGGAAAAATTTTATCCTTTTCTTGTCGATTCTTCTGTTACTATGTTCACTAACCATGCAACATTATAGTTTTTGCTCACAAAGAATGATGTCAAGCCTAGGCTCTTAAGATGGATACTCTTACTCCAAGAGTTTGACCTAGTCATTAAGGACAAAAAGGGTGTTGAGAATGTGGTAGCAGACCATCTGTCTAGGTTAACTTTTGAATTTCACAAGGATGGACTGTCAATCAATAAAAAATTCTCTGATCAACAACTATTCATAATTGATGAGACCCCATGATATGCTGATATTGCTAATTTCCTTGCTACTGGAACACTCCCTCCGTCTTTCACTCCCATGGACAAAAAGAAATTTTTGAGGGAGGTTTGTAACTTTTGTTAGGAAGATTCGTATATATTTAAGTACTGTAAGGATCAAATCATAAAACGTGGCATCCCTGATTAACCCTAAGTAAGGCATAATTTAATAGATAAATTGTGTTAGTTGAATAAAGTTAAATTAGTCCAAATAAATAAAATTAGAATTAGTGTGTGAATAAAGGATAATGCATTAATTGTTGTTCTTTTCAGGATTTTGTGCGTCAAAGCTACAAACTACTAGGGAGCCAATTGCATTAAAGCTACAAACTGCTAGGGTGCCAATTATCAAAGCTCAAAACAAAGGAGGATCAAAGAATTCAAGGCCACCTAACAAGATTTTCAAGTCCACCTAACAAGATTCAAAGCCACCTAACAAGATTTTCAAGTCCACCTAACAAGATTCAAGGCCACCTAACAAGACTTTCACCCTTCCTTGTTACCTATAAATACCACCCCTTAGGACTTGTAAAGCATTCATTTTTTGGAAGTAGAAAACCCTCCAAAAGTATTATTGATTTCCTTATTGCTTATAGCTTTCTTTAAGTATTGCTTTCTTTTGTTGTATTCTTGCTTCCTTTTAATTTATTGTTTTCTTTCACTTTAAGTATTGCTTTCTTTTATTGTGTTATTGCTCTTTTACTTCCATTGCTTGAGCTTCCTTCTTCCCTTAGAGGAGTGAAACTCTTCCACTTTTCTAGAGCTTTACCAAAGCCGTGAAGGGTGGAACGTGATTCACTCATTCTTTGTCGAAGATCGACTCCTTGTGTAAAATGTGTTACCTTATAACTCTCTACTTGGAGGGATGAGCATCACTCACTTTTCTACTTTTAACAAAGTCATGAAGAGTGAGTAGTTTCTCATCCAATCTTTAGTAAGAGGTGGTTATCCGGAAGTTAAATTTATGCAATTCATTTATGCTTACCTTTAGTCTTTATTTTTTTTTTCATAATGTCTTCTGATCATATTGTTATCTTTATTTTAAGCACGAATAGCTAAATCTCTTAGTTGGCAAAACCAAGAGGAACCTCCACTTGGGTATACCATTTCAACTCATTCTCCTCCCCTCTTTCAGAGTTCAATGGTTCAGTTTGACTGGGTTGAGGGTGGATAACTTGGTGAGTCTTTGATATTCCATAGGCCTAGTCATGGTTTATGCTTAGATACTCACCAATCTTACCCTTAGCTTCCCACGAATCAATCGTTCATTCACGCTCTATTGGAGGAGGGTTTCGAATTGAGACGGTATTCCTATTACAGTGACCTCTTGCAATTGCCAACATTTGTTTCTCATTTTACTAGCATCAAAACAACTTCACTAAATAACTTCCAACAATCAAAGATTTTACACTTTCTTTCTCCCAAAATCACCTCCCCTCGGTTTACTTCCTTCCCCGTGGAAACGACCTTGGAATACCACCAAGTAAAACACGATCCGCAAAAATCTCCTTGCACTTGGGGAGCACTTTTGTTCACACATACTCACATTTGAAATCTCATTCATCCACCATTCCGTTGCCCTTTCTTTTGACATCATTCCTAAGAGAGTGACACTACCCTTTATTCAAATACTATACATGCTAAAAGGTGATGTTTATAGGTTTGGAAACAACAAGGAAATTTGTCAAGTATTTTTGGCACCGTTGCCGGGGAAGGCAAGTGTCAAACCAAGAAGGTGATTTTCGGACAATGGAGGTAAGTCCCATGATCTTCATCATGGGCTGAGGTACGTTGTTCCGTGTACATAATCTTATTTGTGTATAACTTTGTTTGTATATATTTTGTTTTATGTGGAGGCGGAACGACCAAAACTGACTTGTTAGACAAAATTTGGCCCCTACCAAGAACAACCCGAGGATGCGGGTGACAATTTTGACAATATAGGTGCAAATCCAAATGTCCAAAGGGGAGCAAATACAAATGTCCAAAGGGGTGGGGGACCACAAGAACCCCAAATACCTAATCCGAGAATGAATTTTCCCCCTCCCATGAATGAGGGGAATAATTTTCAAATGGATCCCCCGGTGAGGTCAATGAGAGATTTCCTACAACCAACATGAAGCACCACACCATCATGCATCGTCATTCCGATCCAAGCTCATCTTTTCATAGTTAAGCCAGGGATGTTGCAACTAATTCCCACGTTCAACGAATTTGAAACTCAGAGCCCCTATTCACACATAAGGGATTTTGAGGAAATGGTTGCAACCTTCCTCCCTAATCATGGGATGGAAGAGATAGCTAGAATGAAATTGTTTCCCTTTTCCCTAAAAGACAAGGCAAAAACGTGGCTTATTTCCTTAAGGCCTCGAACCATCACATCGTGGAGCCAAATGATTTCTGAGTTTTTGAACAAATTCTTTCCGGTGCATAAAACCACTACCCTAAAAAAGAAAATTCAAAACTTTTCAGAAAAGCCCAATAAGCAATTCTATCAATGTTGGGAGGGGCACAAGTAATTACTACAATCCCTTCCACATCATGGCTTTGAACCATGGCAATTGGTGAGTTTCTTTTATGAAGGAATCACACCGGGCCATCGACAGTTCATTGACATGATGTGTAATGGGGAGTTTTTGAACAAAGACCCTGATGAGGCCTTAGATTACTTTGATACATTGGCACAAAATTCACAATCATGGGACATTACAGATCCCACCGATGTACCGAGGTCTTCTCCTCAAAAGACTGGCCAAACTCAAGGGGGAGGGATTTATGATTTAAGAGAACGGGAAGACCTGTTTTCAAAAATTACTAAATTGTCAAGGAAAGTTGAGAGTCTTGAAGTCAATAAGAGACACGAGGTGTCTAATGTGTCACGAACTAAGGAGGGTTGTTCAATTTGTGAATGTATGGAGCATTCCCTATCGGATTGCCCAAACATTCCGACCCTTAAAGAAGCGTACCATGAACAAGTCCATGCATTCAACCAAACGAGGCAATCATTTTCTCCCAATTCAAATACTTACAATCCGGGTTGGAGTAATCACCCAAATTTTAGTTAGAGAAATGAAAACCCTATTCCTCATGGTTCAAGTGCATATGCATCTCCCATGCCTCCCAAGCAAAACTAATACCATGGCCAAGGGCAAGCATCTAGCTCTCAATACCCCCGGACCAATCCACAAGGGTATTTGTTAAACCCACCACCACAGAATTTTTCACCAAATCCACTCCACAAAGTTTTTCTCAAGGACCGTCCAATCCATCCACATACCAACCTCCTCACAAAAGGAATTTGGAGGATATGGTCCATTCCTTCATTCAAAGCCAAACTGCCATCAATAACCAAAATGCCACAGCCATCAATGATGTAAGAGCCCAACTTTACAAAGTTGACAAACTCCATAGGGGCATCTCAACAAGAAAAGGGGAAGTTCCCCGCTCAATCACAAGAGAACCCTAGGGGTCAACACCTTGTTGAGTCATCGGAACCTTCGAAAGAGAGTTGCGAGCAACTCAAAGCTGTCACCACCCTCCGCAGTGGCAAAGAAATTGACAAAACCATTTTGCCAGCGGTCTCACCCAAGATCACATTGCCAAAAGAAAAAGATCTCTTTGGTGACGCCGACAAGAGTGAGGTGCGTGAAGAGAAAGAAAGAGAGGTTGTTGAGAAAGGAAAATTAATTGATGATTGTGTGTTTATTCCTCCCTTGCCTGCCCCTTTTCCAAGTCGTTTGAAGCCACCTGTCAAGGTGGCTAATTATGCTGATATTTTGGAAATGTTTAAGCAGGTGAAGATTAACATTCCACTCCTCGATGCCATCAAGCAAATTCCATCATGTGCTAAGATTTTGAAGGACTTATACACGGTGATGAGAAACTGAATGTCCACAAGAAAACATTTCTCACCGAGCAAGTGAGCTCAATTTGAGGACTAACACTCCTCCCAAATTCAAAGACCCCGTTGTCCAACCATAGCCATCACCATTGGAAATTATCGAGTGGAGCAACCACTCCTCGATTTGGGGGCAAGTGTGAATCTTCTTCCCTACTCGGTGTACCAACAGCTGTAGCTGGAGGAGTTGAAGCCCACCTCAATCACACTTCAATTGGCGGATCGTAGTATCCGTACACCAAGGGGAGTAGTTGAGGATATCTTAGTCTAAATTGATAAATTTTACTTCCCTGTCGATTTCATTGTGCTTGATACACATCCTGTTGCAAACCTTAGCTCCCAAATTCCCGTAATACTTGGAAGACCCTTCCTTGCTACATCTAATGTCGTGATAAATTGCAGGAACGGTCTAATGAAGTTGGCATTTGGGAATATGACAATGGAGCACAATGTATTCAACTTGGCAAAGCAACCGGTGATGATGAGGAAGTAAGTGAGGTCAATAGAATCGACACTTTGGTTGAGGAGCACTTGGAGCTGGAGGGGATATTGAAATTTAAGGAAGAAGTAATTGTGGATCTTGAGAATTATGATGAGCAAGAGGAGGTAGAAGAATTAAAGGGATGGAAAGTTGGATCCCTACATTCGAAGAGTTACCCCATCGAGAAAAGAAAATTTTTTCGTCGGATGAACAAAAGCCCAACTTGGAGTTGAAGCCCTTGCCCACCCATTTGAAGTACGCCTATCTTGGGGAAGGTGAAACATTTCTGGTGGTCATTAGCTCTACATTAAACATGGAATAAGAAAAAGAACTCTTGGAGGTGTTGAGAAAACCTAAAGGAGCAATTGGGTGGACCATTGCAGATATCAAGGGGATAAGCCCTCTCATTTGCACCCACCGCATATATCTTGAGGAGGATTCCAAACCTTCCCGACAACCACAAAGGCGGTTGAATCCCATCATGAAGGAGGTGGTAAGGGATGAGGTTCTGAAACTACTTGATGTGGGGATCATTTTTCCAATTGTCGATAGTAAGTGGGTTAGCCCCACGCAAGTAGTACCTAAGAAATCCGGAGTTACGGTGGTTGAGAATGATGAGAATGAGCTTATTCCTACAAGAGTAATCACCAGATGGGGGTGTTGCATTGATTATCAAAAAGTTGAACGCTTGCACAAGGAAAGACCACTTCCCATTGCCATTCCTCGATCAAGTTCTAGAAGAGTAGCGGGGCATCTATTCTACTATTTTTTAGATGGATACTTCGGCTACAATCAGATTGAGATTGCTTGGAGGATTAAGAGAAGACCACTTTCACGTGCCCCTATGGTACCTTTGCCTACCGCCGCATGCCATTTGGACTGTGCAATGCTCTGGGGACTTTCAACGCTGTATGATGGAATTTTCAGTAACATGGTAGAAAAAATAGTGGAGGTCTTTATGGATGACTTTTCGGTGTTTGGGGATTCATTCGAGGGATGTTTGGCAAACATGGAGAAAGTT
>CAUOFW020004988.1:0-28906 GCA_963454935.2 Ilex paraguariensis
AAACCATTCACATCATGAGAGAAACTAATATAATCCATAAGTAAAGAAGATTTTATTCAGAATTCATAATAATTTCAACATCATCCAAAATAATATGTCAAACCATAGCAATTACATCCCCAAAAATTAAATATTAATTTGCAGCGGAATAACAAAAATATTAGACTTCACATTGTCTCAAAATGAATCTCTTAGTCTAGAACGTAAAAAGAACAATTCTAAACATCCTCCTCCGAATCCACATGTCTATCAACTTAAGCTTCCCAAATCACCTGCTCATCAACTCGGGGCTCTTCCTCTAAATCGAAATTCGAAAATAAGTATTGTTTGTAAGGACGGAGCACTAAGCTCTGTAGGAAAATCCTCCCAAACTTGGACAAAATTTTGAAAACATATAAACAAGTCGGTCTCATTTTACAAATATCATATATACCTTTTGAAAGAAAACAGTGACATTTGATCTCAAGTTTACGCAATCTCGATATATAAAATGAAGAAGTAAAACCAATTCCAACAATAACCAATAACTCACAACTTGTACCATTACCCACAATGTACATCAAGCCATAACTTGTATCTTTCACACATTATGTATATGTATCTCTACTTGTATCTCAGGTATGATACATGGCATCGCATGAATAAACACATTGAGAATATTCTGGCCCACACACACACACCCAATCCTCGCAAGGATATCCAATCTTTAGGAAGGACGTATACCAACGCATTGGCAGGGACGATCTAACCCAGGAATAGTATACTAACCCTTAGCCTCGATTTCACGGAGCGAATAGAGGTTTGGTTCTCGCAAGGCACCAACCCCACTACGAGTGCTAGGGAACCTTCAAACTCATACAGAGTAGGAAACGCAACTAATCCACTCTACGATATCCAGTCAACGGCCACCCATGGTCATCCAAACATCCATAAGAGATACAACACAACACAATTCCTCAAATCACAAGCAAAATTCAAAAATTCTTAAATTTCACATGTAATATTCCAAGAGAACAATTTAAAAAAATATGCAAGAGATCATTAAAAATACCATTTTATTGTTCACTACCAAACACTAGAGTTTTTAAATCAAAAACAAAAGAAAAATCAAGAGAAGAATTCATTCCTCTTGAAAACGAGGGTTTTATGACAAGAAAATGAGATTTCATGGCTATCTAACATGGGTTTGTTTAAAACATGGTAATATTTGCAAGAATATCAAGAATCAATGATTTCATAGCTTATATATATATATAGGATCTTGAAGCAAAATATACATAGATATAACCTTAGTCTCAATGTACAAGAGTGAAAAAAAACCCCTACCTTGCTTCTTTAGTTTTGAGTGAAGAAAATGAAGATTTGATCTTTTCTAAGTTGAATCAACCCTTAAATCTCTTGTTTTTTCCCTTCTTTCTTCCTCCCTAAGCCTCTCTCTGGTTAAGAATGTTGAAATTGGGCTGAAGAAAGTGTCTTTAAATATTTATAGGGTGAGAAATGACCTCATGTGCGTGATTCTAAAACTCAAAATCCGTAAGTCACGTTCGAATGTCACTTTGGCGTTCGAATGTCAATAGTGCAAATAATTGATTCACGTTCGAACGTTAGTTGCTCCAGTATTTTTGCATCTCCATCAGAGCTCTGCAAACATCAAAGTACTGGGACTTACTGTCGTTCGAATGTCCATTCATGTTCGAACGTCTTTCCAGTTTCTGCTGAGACTTCCAGTAAAGTTTTGACCTATTTAGAGGTCGATTTGAAAAATTTTCATGAAATACACTTTTGTAGCCCTAAAAGTCTACTATCTACTGTCAAAATTTCAAATCAAATACACATTAGAATAAAAAGTTATAATCCAAATACTAGGCAGTGTTCAATATCTTTTCTACCCAAATTTTGTCTAAAATGTGTTTTCACTCAGGAATACTTTCAAACTTCTACAACATGTCCTATTACCTCAACTAACATTTTTATTTCTACTCTTACAATCCACATAGTTCATGAATACATTATCACATATATTAGTATTTCAAAAATAATTACATTGCTATATTAAGATAAGCATGTGGGGGTTTACAATCCACCCCCTTTAAAGAAAGTTTCGTCCTCGAAACTTACCTTAAGTAGAGAACAAATGAGGGTACTTCTCTAGCATCTCCAGCTTTGGTTCCCAAGTAACTTCCTCCACCCCGTGATGTTGCCACAAGACTTTCACCAGTTGGATTACTTTATTTCGAAGCACCTTCTCCTTGGTATCAAGAATCTTCACCGGTTGTTCTTCATATGTTGTTGCATCTTGAACTTCAATATCCTCCAAATCCACAACATGCGTTGTATCCGATTGATACTTTCTTAACATTGAAACATGGAACACGTCATGCACCCCTGACAACTGGGCTGGTAACCGAAGTTGATACGTCATTTTGCCCACCGCTTTGATCATTTCAAATTGTCAGATTTACCTTGGAGCTAATTTCCCTTTTTTGCCAAAACGAAACACTCCCTTTTTGAGTGACACCTTGAGGAACACAGAGTCCCCCTCTTGGAATTCCAATGGTCTTCTTCTTCTATCCGCATAACTCTTTTGTCTATTTTGTGCCGCGCATAGTCTATCCCGGATGAGTTGAATTTTCTCCGTAGTCTCCCGAACAATTTCTGGCCCAAACAAGCTACTCTCTCCAGCTTTCAACCAACAAGTTGGGGACCTATATGATCTTCCATACAATGCCTCATAAGGTGTCATGCTGATGCTAGATTAAAAACTGTTGTTATATGCAAATTCCACCAATGACAAATGATCACTCTGACTTCCCTTGAAGTCCAACGCACAAGCACGTAAAATGTCTTCCAAAATTTGTATCACCCTCTCGGATTAGCCATCCGTTTGAGGATGAAAGGCGGTGCTAAAATATAACTCTGTCCCCATAGCTCGTTGTAGAGTTTGCTAGAATTGCGCCACAAACCAAGAATCACAATCCGACACGATAGAGAGTGAAATTCCATGTAATCTAACAATCTCGTGGATATAAAGCTTGCTCAAGGTCTCTAAGGAGTCAGTGGTCTTCATACTCAAGAAATGAGCGGACTTGGTGAGTCTATCAACAATGACCCATACGACATTATGCCCTCATGACGTCCGTGTAAAATTAGATATGAAATCTATGGTGATGTGATCCCACTTCCACTTTGGGATAGATAAGGACTATAGTGATCCTCCGGATTTTTTATGCTCTACCTTCACCTGCTGACACACTGCACATCTCGCTATGAACCTTGCCACATCCTTCTTCATTCCCTTCCACCAATATTGACGCTTCATGTCTCTATACATTTTTTGTCACCCGGATATATGAAGAATTTTGAATGATGACACTCACCCAACACTTTTTCCCTTAATTGATCATTGTTTGATACACATAGTCTTCCACAAAACTGTAATTCATCATCATGTATAGACCAGTTCTCAATAATCTCATTTCTCTCCAATCTACCCCGGATAGCTCCCAGCTCGGTATCTAATCGTTGCAACTCCACAATCCTTTGTCGGAGAATTGGTTGAGCTACAAGATTAAATAAGCATGGTCGATCCTCCTGTCTATCTACTAATAGATCAAACTCCTCCAAAGCATCAATCATCTTCCACCTATGAATAGCAAGAACATTGATTTCACCCCGAGACTTTCTGCTAAGTGCATCTGCTACTACATTAACTTTCCCCGGATGGTAGTTGAGTGTGAAATCGAAGTCTTCTAGATATTCAATCCACCTTCTTTGTCGAAGATTCAAGTCTTTCTGTGTGAAGATATACTTGAGGCTCTTATGATCAGAAAACACTTGAAACTTTTCTCCATACAAGTAACACCTCCACAACTTAAGCGCAAAAACCACAGCAGCAAGCTCCAAATCATGAGTGGGATAGTTCTACTCATGAATCTTGAGTTACCTCGAGCCATAAGCAACTACCTTATCGCCTTGCATTAGCACACATCCCAAGTCTTGTAATGAAGCATCAGTATACACGTCGTATCCTTTCCCACTACTCGAAAAAATGAGGACAGAAGCTGTTGTCAACCTTTCCTTCAGGGTGCAAAAGGCTAGTTCATACTCTTGAGTCCACAAGAATCTTTACCCCTTCTTTGTAAGGCGAGTCATCGGCATTGCAAGCTTTGAGAACCCTTCTACAAACCTCCGGTAATAGCTTACTAATCCTAGAAAACTACGTACTTCAGTCACATTCCTCGGTGGTTCCCATTTCATCATGGCTTCGATCTTTGCGGGGTCAACAGCTACACCATATTCTAACACAGCATGGCCAAAGAATTTCACTTCTTTTATCCATAACTCGCATTTACTCATCTTAGCATATGACTTATGCTCTCTCAAGGTTTGAAGCACTACCGAAAGATGGTGTTCATGTTTTCCTTGTGTTCGTGGATAGATTAATATGTCATCAATAAATACAATGACAAACTGATCTAGATACGGTCGGAATATCCTGTGCATCAAATCCACGAAGGCTGCAAGAGCATTAGTCAGTTCGAACGGTATTACCGTATATTCGAAATGACCATACCGGGTACGAAAAACTGTCTTAGGAATATCCTCCTTGATCCGTAGTTAATGGTACCGTATGCAAAGATCAATCTTAGAGTAATACTTAGAACCCCTTAGCTGATCGAATAAATAATCAATTCGTGGCAATGGGTATTTATTCTTCACTGTCACCCGATTCAACCTTCGGCAGTCCGTGCATAACCGAAGTGTTTCATCATTCTTCTTCACAAAAAGGACCGGGGCTTCCCAAGGTGAAGTACTTAAACAGATAAACCCAATAGTCAAGAGATGGTCCAACTGCTTCCTTAGCTCCTTTAACTCCAAAGGTGTCATCCGATAGGGAGCAATGGATATGGATTCCGTTCCCGGATAGAGATCAATAGTAAACTCAATCTCTCTCTGTGGGAGTAACCCTGGTAGTTCATCTGGGAAGACATCCAGAACTCCGACACTATCAATACCACATCAGGTTGGGATCTATCCTGATCATCTCCCATCAAGTTAGCTAAAAAACTCAAATGGCTCCCTGCCTTGGCTTTCAAGAATCTACTACCCATAGTAGGAAATGGATGGGAAGAATTTAGTTCATTCATGAAACTGAAAACTACCCCTCCTTAGAATCCGTAAGTCACGTTCGAACGTCACTTTGGCGTTCGAACGTCACTTTGGCGTTCGAACGTCAATAGTGCAAATTATTGATTCACGTTCGAACGTCACTTGGTGTTCGAACGTTAGTGGCTCTCAGTACTTTTGCATCTCCATCAAAGCTCTACAAACATCAAAGTATTGGGACTTACTGTCGTTCGAAAGTCGTCCCAGTTTCTGTTGAGACTTCCGGTGAAGTTTTGACCTATTTAGAGGTCGATTTGAAAATTTTTCATAAAACACTTTTGTAGCCCTAGAAGTCTACTATCTACTATCAAAATTTCAGATCAAATGGATATTAGAATAAAAAGTTATGATCCAAATAGTAGGCAGTGTCCAATATCCTTTCTACCCAAATTTTGTCTAAAATGTGTTTTCACTCTAGAATATTTATAAACTTCTACAACATGTCCTATTACCTCAACTAACATTTTTATTTTTACTCTTACAATTCATATAGTTCATGCATACATTATCACATATATTAGCATCTCAAAAATAATTACATTGCTATATTAAGATAAGCATGTGGGGGTTTACAGAAAAGGAGATATGAACAAATATATGTAACTATTTGAGATTTCAACTATACATTCATTTGAATGTTGGCATGTACATAAATTCCCAAGAAGGAGATAAAGTCAACAGATGAAATGAAAAGAAAATTACCAAAAGATGTTAGAGAATTGCACAGAGAGATAAATAAAAAAACTAGGATAAATGAAATCTAAGAAAGAAGGGAAGACTTTGAAAAGAGAAAACAGAACAAAATAAAACACAAGAGATACCAAAAACCACAAGAAAAAAGGGGAGAGAGAGAGAGCTTTCCTTAGGTTTCTTCATGCATTAATCATCTAAAAGGATCATCCAGTTTTGTATCAATAAAGCCAATCTATAGATAAATGAAAAACTGCTAAATCATAACCCACCCTCAAGGTAATTTCAATTAATAAAACTTACAATAAGAGTTGTAACAATATAAACAAACCAATCTGCAGGATCTTGCATCAACTAGTGTGCATCAACTCTCTTTGAAACTACAGTTCAACCGTCCTTCACACCATTGTTTTAAGAATGAAAGTAGGGAACTTGTGGGGAGTGTGCAAGGTCACAAAAGTAGACTGCTTTCTTTTATTTATTTGGATTAATTAACAAATAGAATCAAGAAGTATAAAAAATTTCAAGATTAGGTAAAATTAAATGATAATTTTTTTTTGTCATGTTTAGCACAGTAATAGTTTCTCCCATATTGGTTTGCCTAGGTATACCATGAAATAATTTTCCTTTTATCTCTGCTCATACTAGTACAATCGAATTGAGCTTCGATTAAAATTGCTCAATATTGGTTACTTAGTGAACTCATTGTTTCTTCCATTGTCGTTGTTGTTGATTGGGAGACTTACTTTATCATAAACTAGTGGATCTCACCATATCCCAGTAAGAAGCAAGCTGATGCTGCCTCTCAACCTACTAAAGCTGGGTGCCAAGAATTGGCAATTGATGACGGCCGCCAAAATATTTTGAATCTTACAGTTTTTCAATGAATGTATTTCAAATCATTCACTTGCTTCTGAAACAATAAAACCAGAAGCACTTCTTCTAGCCGACCATGAACAAAACAAGAAGTATTATTTTACAAGATAATTGAACTCCACCAATCTTCGTCATAGAACAAAGGGCTCCATGTGGCTACCTGCTTTTGAAATTGATAATTTTTTGTTGTCTACTACATCATGCTTATGAAAGAAAGAATTTAACTAGACTCTTTTTGTAATGCCCCAAAATACACATTTAATGGCATTAACTATTAATACAACATCTAACCATGAGAGCATAAAAAATAATCATTAAATAATAAAATCATCAGTCATCTAATAGACAACTAGACAAATCCCAAATCAAACATAATAACTCGTTAAAGTTACATCCAAAAGTCAAAATAATAATCCATCAACTAACTAATAAAAGAATATTTCAAAACATCCATAATTTAGAATTATAAACTAAATAAGCATCTCCAAGCCTCCAAATCTGGATCAACATCCTTATCCACATCTGCATTTGTTACTAACCAAAACAAAATACCATTCATTTCCTAAAATAGTCCATAACGGCATTGTAGTTAGCTAGCATATCCATCCAAAAAAGTACATCAATTCTTTTAAGCTAACTCATGAATTCAACTAAACAATCTATAACTTAATTAAGCATCAACTCACACATTTCTTATAGTATCAAGAAGATCCAAGCCTAATATTCCATTTTTGCTATTATAGCACCAACTCACCCTCAACTAATAAACATTTAATCCCTAAAAAGATTTAAGCCTAGAATTTCTTTCATCCCATAACTGATACTTTCACTAACTAATCCACAACCTACAGCTCTCATGTAAGATCGAATTCCTAAACTCTGATACCAACGTTCGGCTCCATTTTGACCTAATTAGAAGTTGATTCATGAAAATTCGATGAAATACACTTTTGCAACCCTTTAAGTCTAATTTCTACAGTCCAAAAATCATATCAATCAAACATCGGGGGAAAAAATTATGACTAAAATAATGAGATAGTGTCTAATTCCTTTCTACCCAATTTCTCTCTCAAATGCATTTTAATTCCGAAAAGTAAGAATAAAATCCATGCCAATGGATGGGACTTCAATGTGGTGAGTATAGGCTCATTTTGTAATCTTTGAAAATTTATATCTCAAGATTTGGATGATTTTAGAAATCACGTTAAATTGAGGGTTCAAAATGGGGAAAGAGTTCGGTTCTAAGAAGATATTTAGATTGTAGAGCCATCTCTTGTTTTATTGTTTCTAATATTATTTAGATTATTAGGGTCTCATAATAGCCAAATGGCTAAATTGTTTGTCCTTCTTCTTCATCTTCTTTGGGTGCTTGGAATTTAAATTTCTTTCATAATCTAAATGATCAAGACATTTTTTTTTTCACTTTTTTCCTTGTTAGATTTGGTCTCATTGAATTCCTTGATTAGTGATAGAAGAATTTGGTCTCTTGATTCATTCGAAATTTTTTTCTTGTTGTTCTTATTTTGAATACTTGATTGATGATCCGAGTATTGCAACATTTGATCTTTATTCATTGATTTTGAAGCAAAAGTTCCTGTTAAAGTGGATATGCTTGCTTGGATTAGTATGGAAAGGTGAATACTTATGATTTGTTGCAAAATATAAGACTTAACACTTGTATTTCTCCACATTAGTGTGCTTTGTGTTAGCAATGTTGCGAAAGTATTGACCACTTGTTCCTTCATTTTCCCATTGCCACTTTCTTGTGGCATAAGCTTTTGTGGGAGGCAGATTTGGCATGGGTCACACTACGTTATTGTGTTTCTCTTTTGGAGACGAGATTTGATGGTTTGGTAAATGGTAAAAGAGATTCAATTTTATGGAACTGTGCAATTTTGGCCATTTTTAGGGTAGGGTGGTATGGCTAGAGAGGAATTGTGACACTTCTCTCTTAGTTCTCCGACATAATTGGAAATTCGATGGAAGCTCATAGGGACTGTTTTTTTTTTCTTTGATTATGTTCTTTTTTGGTGGACTTCTTATCCAATAATTTTGTACATTTATTAACAATGAGATGAAGTTTTGTTTATTATCCAAAAAAAAAAAGTTTTTTGAGTCCTGTAATGAGGTAAGGCAGGACTTCTTCCTTTTCTCCACAAATGGGGTAATGGGTTTGAGCAACCTATCTCATGGTCATTATTTATATGTGGTCAAACAGAACATACAAGGTACCAAAAGCCATTCATACAACAAGACAACCACGTCCAACTCGGTAACCAAAAAACTGTATAACAAAAGAAAACTGTATAACCAAAGATAAGCAGGTATGTTGGCAACACTGTTGTAACCCGCGAATAAAATATGCTAGCATTGCTTAATAGGAAGGTATGTGGTTAGCAATATCATTCCCGCCTCTGTCAAATGAACAAGAAATGCAGAAATGTAGACAAAGCACATTTTGCATCTCCAGATTTTATATTGCCTGTGCTAGGCTATTAGTGGTAACAACTGGCAACACTCAAAATAAAACCATTTACATTTTGGCAGTGCTCTAGAGGTACTGTATGCTTGCAAGTCTTAAAACATTTTCTTTTACTTTCAATATGTAAGTTTTATGTAGGAAAGGTAACAACCAATATACTTGTCACAAACATCATGCCTTTGGAAGCCCAGCTGCAAATTTAGCTAGACACCTTAAAAATATAGGAAAGGTCCATATTTGGTCATAATATTACCATGAGCTCTGATATTTTTGCAATGCATTTTCCAGTTCAAATATTAGAAGCGAAACATAAATCTTGACTTTATATTCTTAAAAGGAAAATAAGAGAAAAATTGAAAAGCCTACTCAGGCAAAACTTCAGTAAGGTAAACAAACTTAATTATAACAGTAAAAGGCTGAGGGATGTGTAACTCACACAGGACACGTAGTTTCTGAAGCTTGCCCAATGTGTCGAGAATGGGACCATTTAAGTTGTTCAGGTAAAGATCCAAGCTCACCAAATTTGTCAAGTTCCCGAGCTCGTAAGGAATTCTTCCAGATATGTTATTACTATAAAGTTCCCTGTCACAATAAAACATTTTCCAGAAATATTTTCAAGTTACTTATTTATAGACGAAGAAAGACATGCGAGATTGCAAGTGAAGGAACATAGTAGTGACAAATCTAAAATTGACAATATTGTTTCTACGTTCAAGGATCAAAATATCGTTTCGGTGTATTATTTTGGTCACCTAAGAAACGGAAACGTTTCGATTTGTTTCGGAAACGTTTCGACCCGTTTCAAAAACATAATGAAAAAAATAAAAAATTTAAGAATTATTTTTCTAAAACATTGATGGAAATATATCAAAGTATCTTGAAATATCTTGAAACATTTCAAAACAATTGTACAAATGCATTGAAATATTATAATACATTTAAAAACATTATGGAATACCTCAAAATATCATAATTTCGATTTTATCACTGTTTCGTTTCGGTCTCCTTGGAAACGGAAATTTTTCGGACGTTTTGATCGTTTCAAAACAATATTTTGATCCTTGTCTATGTTATATAGAACCATGAGAGACATTGACCAAAGATGAAAGCTTCTAACCATGGATACATAGGGATATTAAATTTCATAAGGACATCCCAAGTTCTAGCTTTGGATAAAGTATCTACGTTTTTAGTGGGGCAAATGTGCGGCAACAAGAAGGTTCCATTGATAAATGACTCCAGGTTGGGTGGTTTTGGTGCAAACTTCAACTGCCAGCTTTATTTAGACAAAGTCATTACCTTAAACTCAAATCTAAATTCTCAAGCATGACAATCTCAACTTTAACCATTGCACCAAGTAGTAGCCATATCCACATAATAAAATTATTTGTTTAGCTGTGTTTTGCTTGTCCTCTCCCTGATAAGACAGATAGATTTATTTTTTTTTAAGATTTGTTCCAAAAGGACACTACTTAAAATGCATCCACACAAAGTCTTCACGGAGCCAGAGCTTAGTTATACTGGACCAATCAAATAAGACTGTTTACTTAACGAAGAAAATGAAGCAAGTCAAAGCTCAAATGGCATATGCCTGAAAGAAGACTGAGCACATTTGATTCCCTCAAAAATGAAACGTCCCCTGAGTATGGTAAGAAATAGCAAGAGACTAATCTTATGTCATGTTAGTTGTTCAATTCTTCAAAATGAGAAAAAGATGAAATAGTTGTAATTGTTGCCCATTCCTTAAAAGGAAAATTATTGGCTCTGAACCTGCTAAGAGGAACCTCCACCTACCAGTAGCATGTCGAAAGCATAATATACCACATGTTTTGGTAAACATGCTCATGCCTATCCCATGTGACTCTTCAATTACAATTTTTTATTTTATGGTATACTACCAGATTATTACCTTAGTATATTTGTTCTCCTAAAGGTAAGGTTCCACCAGAATTCCACAATCAGTCCAATCAACCCTGCAACAAAACCCCCCCACACTAAAAGTTCCTGGAGGGACAAAGCCTTAAAAATATCCAAATGATCTCTAGGCCATTTTTTTGCTTCACCATTTTCTCTCTAAGTACTTTTAACTACATCTGCTTCTGTCAGTGTACGTGAGGTATGCAACTATGATCATGGAAAATCAAGATTAAGCCCCACAAGCATCAACTAGAATATGGAATGAGAACAACAGGTGTTTGTGTAGTGACTTCTCCATGTTAAAGTTGTAACTAGAGGCCCCACAACTGGAATTGGAGAGTGAAAAGGGTGATTCAAAGTAACCATATTTATTTTGTTGCCAGTCCTCACTGATACTCCATGAATTGGGGCATAGGTAGAGAAAATGTTTTCCTAAATGGAGCTAAGGAGAAAAAACGTCCTATGGTGATGGGTGAGAAGGCAAGAGTGATAATGATGGCTGACTATGCTGCTGGCCACACTGAAGAAGTTTATTATGATGTAATTGAATCAAGGTTCAAAGCATCGGCTGATATCGATACGAGTCGACCAAGTCGGACTTTCTGAGATGATACCATTTTAAGTTGCATACATGAATCCCTAATTTCAGTTAAGCACGGTATAAACTATCAGCAGCATTCAGGAACTGAAGACAAGGTTTTTTTATGTATCCACGTATCCATTTGAGGTTGACAAAAGAACTGGTTGAAATTTTTGGAACTGATCTGAATCAGGTGTGACCTTACTAAGCAACATATTACATGCCCCTTACAGCACATCACTAAAGCAAATTTCCTGAAGTTCAACTAATATGATAGTCACAATCCATTCAACATTCGTTGGAACAAGTCCTTTATTAATCTGAAAAAAAAAACTAGGAGCACATGCATCTAAGATGACAAGAACTAGAATAAAATCAAAAGAGAAGAAACTCTGCATACCAGGTTCTTGGAGCTACTTGTATCAGAAATCGTATAAAGAGGTGGGGGGGGATACCAAAGAAACACAAACAAGAGCAACAGAATAGACTGGATTGAAGCAAATTTACTGCCCAACAGTATGACTTACAAGTACTGCAAATATGGAAGCTGGCCAAGCTGCGGAACCAGTTGACCAGATAAATTTGAATCTCCAAGATCACTGAGCATGAAGAAATACAAAAAAAAAATTGTCAATCCAATGAAAATGAAAAAACAACACTAGTTACGACTAGCAAGTACCATCACTAAAATTGTCAAAGATGTACGGAAGCTTACACTCTAGTAACAAAATTATCACTGCTGCACGTAACATGAAACCAACTGCAGGGATTGGCAACGGGAGGATCCCAACTTTGCATGACATTGTTAGGATCAGCTAAGTTGGCCCTCAGCACATTCAAGGCATCACCTGTTTCACATAAGCGAGTCACTTATCAGATAACTCATTCAATAACATCAACTACTAAATACTCGCAAAAGAAGCAAGTTCTATAAGATGATATTTTATCATTTCCTAGTGCTAGAACTTGAAAATTATAGGACATAATGTTCAGTATGAATCAATTTTTTTTTTCAGGTACAATTTTCCCTTACTAGTTGGCAAATAGAATTATTATTGGTCATAAAATTAACTTTTACATGGTTCAACATCTATCAAGTAATTCCAAACTTTACTACTGAGAATCTATACTAATACTATTAATAAAGGAAGAGGGTGAGGTTGGCGTCCACCCATAAATGCCTATAATATCCTCCATTCGTTCCACTTTTATAATACATATGTTTCTTCTTAACTATACTATTAACGCCAATTAGCTACCCAAAACTCTTATAACCACCTAAATTTATCTATTCTAATTTCTTCTCATTCTTTCTCCTTTTTTTTTTTTTAACTTCACATAGCTACCGTGTGTGCACGACCCCTAGTGGCTAATAAATTAAGCATGCTACTAAAGGCAACAGAAGAACCTAATGCACGGAATGCTCAACAAGAACAAAGTCAACAGAAACCTATTCATTCAAATCAGCAGAAATTCAAAAAGAAATTCAAAAAGAGAAGAAGCATCTAAATCAAAGCACTCACGTTCGGCATTACCGGAGACTTGGGATAACCGATAAAATACCAGAATTAAGCAGAGAAAGCACAAAACAGATATCGGAGAGGCCTCCCTATCCATCACTAATCACTAGTCCCACAGCTAAATTCGTAGACTAGGATTCCTCATCCACTCATTGGTAAAGATACAAGAACTCTCTCTCAACACAAAAATCAAAACACTTGATGAAACCCTAATTCCAAAAACACCCAATTCAACAATCTTTAGCAAGAAGGGAACCCAGAAAGAAAACTCAGAGCTCAGCAACACACAGATGTCGCTGGAACAGAAGAATTACTGGAAGGATTGAAGAAGGAGAAAAGAGTGAATTTTCCTTTTACTTTCCCGGGAAAAATTCCGTTTTTGCTCTCCGTGTGAGAGAGAGAGAGAGAGAGAGTTTTCAACTGCAATCCGTGGGGAAATGGTAGGCGTCGGAGGTGTAGTCGTTGACAGAGATGGTGCTTTGCTTAGTCAAAGCTCAAAGGTTCTCTGACAACGCCAACTTGTAGTCTACTTGAGAAAATAACGTGAATTACACTTTGAACCCTAAAAACTAAAAAATTCTCACTTTATGCGGTAAATGATCAGATTCTTCACATTATATCTTCAATAAATTAAAATTATTTTAATGTGGCTATTCTATTAATTTTTCGTTGCTCGTTGCTCCTTTCGTTGACGTTAATAGGGTTGTTTTTTAACGAAATAAATAACAAAGTTAGTGAAATGGACATATTATAATATTTCTATTACATTGATAATACAATATAAAATATATAACCATTAAAAATATAAAATAAATATTTTTAGGGGTAACAAAAATATTTTTTGAAAATACGTTTAATTAAATGGTAGTTATTTAGTTTAAGTTTTAGGTGGTTATTTGGGTTTCATGACAGCATGGGATTGGTCCATTCCTAATTTAATAATTCAAAACTTTAGAAAAATTAAAAAGGTAGAGGACAAGCTTTTTAAGGCTTCATCATTTCTAACAAAATAAATTATATATATATATATATATATATATATATATATACATAGAGAGAGAGAGAGATGTGGCTAAGAGTTAAGTGTTCGTTGTGCCTCAACACTGCCTATATCTAATAGAGTACTGATCAGACTTAGCATGTTGATGTATTATATCTCTCAATTCAACCTTGGATTTTTAAAAGAAGCAAGACAAGCGAGTTGACACAAATTCAACTAATTTAAATTCTTTTATTTGAACAAATAAATTGAATAAAATTAAAATTTTGAACTCAACTTAATATTCAAATCAAGTTTAAGTAATGGTTCATTTAGCTCGATTGGCTCTAGTTAGATTCGATTATTTGATTTATTTGTGGATAATGTGTTTGATTTTTTTATTAGGAGGGTATGGGCTTAACTATTTTTTTTTTTAAAATTATGCATTTTCTCCTAGCCGAGAGTTAGAGTTCAATTTTATTTTTTTTTGGTCATTATTTGAAACTTTTACAATGGAAGTGTTGATAAGGTTCGAATCTGTGACCTATCGGTCCGACAACGGGTCATGTATAATTTAAAAGTCGAGTTGAGTTTAAACAAAAATTCATGCTCAACAATAAAATTTAAATTGAGTTTGAAAAAGTGACGATAGACCCAAGCCATGTCTACACACTTCAAAAGTGAAAAAAATATTAAATGTAACACTTACAGTATATCAATTGTATCACTTTATATAACCGTCTACGAAAAAAAGAACAAATAGACAAGTGAGTCCCCATAAAATTTAATAACCATTATCTATGTAATATATAATTTTTTTATTAAACGATTACGCCACGTGATATTACCAAAATATATAATCGTTACATGGAATACTTAGTCACCAAACCCATTAGACTGATTGGATGGTCTTTTTCCGCCTGCAGAATGGCTGAAAGTGAACACTAATAGATGCTCCAAAGGAAATCCTGGATCTGCTGGAATTGGAAGACTTAACAGAGATGATAAAGGCTATCGCGAATGTACCAGCAAGGAACAACAACCGGAGAAGCTGGTTGTTTTTAGAGAACCCTCAATGGAGTACTAAAACAAAACTTCAAGTGGATGGGCCAACATTGCTTTTGTTAGGGAGGCATAACGGTTCTTTTTTTTTTTCATTGTACCGAAAAAAGAATAGTCAACCAACCGGGTCAAGGACGCACGCACGGAGCTATCCTACCATCGCAGCCAATTAAGAAAAGAAATACTTTGCAAAGAACATGTAGACATGGTTGAATCAAAACTTAGGAGTAGTATGCAAATTACCCTAACCTCCCCCCAAGGGATAGAGAGAGGTCCTTTACTTTTAACATTCACCAAAAAAACAAACAGTGAGTCTCTAGTCACGTGATCAACATGTGATCCCTCGATTTCTTTTCAGGGGTGGTCAAAAAAAGTTCAAGACAATTTGAGGTCTAAAATAAAAACACTAAATAAGGTATTTTTTATTTTTAGTATTAATTTTTTATGTGTGAGAGAGAGACAAAAGAAAGATATATTAATGTTGTTGAAGTTTCATTTTTTGCTTTTATTTTTTACTGGAAAGATAGAGTTTAATTTTAATTTTTATTTCTAGTTTGTATTTTTTTTACTAGAGAGAGAGAGAGAGGAGATAAATATGAGTTGATTTTTAGTACTTTTTTATTTTTGTAATCTGTGGTTATTTAGGACTTTTTTAGGGCAAAAATTAATGAATTTTTTTTTTTGTGGGTTATTAATATACTTAAAATTATAAGGCCTTCTAAAAATTGGGACTTAAAGCGCATGCTTTACTTTCCACATTATTAAGCTGGGCCTAGGGTGGTAGAAAACGAATAGTTTTAAAAGAATTTACATTCATTTGATTTCAAATTATATCGATTTTGACCCGACGTTAATCATTTGAATTTAAAGTCATCGAATGTTTTATTTGGTAATCAATGATTGAAAATTCATGAAATTTGAAACTGAGAAAGTCCAAAATGCAAATTCAAGACACACATTGTGCAAAACAGAGATGAAAAACACAATGAATCACCAGCTATAATACTAGGGCTTTTTTTGTCTCTAACAGTACAGAGTCATTCTTACAAACATGTATCATCAAAAGTGGTCATAGGAAAAGACAACTTTTTAATCAACTGAGCAGGTAAGAGACTCGATTTCTGCCAAAATATAGGACTTAATTTCGTGGACTTGACTAGGGAGAAAAAAATAGATAAATTTCGCTAACATTTTTTGGATTTAAGTCATATTTTATTAATATTTTTTTTTAATTTTTAAATATCACTATACACCCTTATAATATATATACACGTTTTACAAACTACCTGTACCATCTAATGTCGTTATTGACAAATACAAAAAGTGTGATGTGTTAACTTATTCTCTTATTATTTATTAAATTTACCATTGACTATATGAAATAAGCTTAAGTAGTAGGAATTTTTTTTAATATTAATTTAATTATATTAAATGTTAATTGGATTAAACATAATATTTTCTATAAAAAATTAGATTAAATAAAATATTAATTTTGTGTTAATTTTAGAAAATAATATTAATTTGATAAAACTAAACATTAAATTTGAAATTTTGAATATTAATTTTATAAAATTAAATGATCATTTTGTATTGATTTGATGAAATTGAATGTTAATTTGAAATTTAATCCAAAAAATGGTGTTAGTTTGAAAAATTGGATGTTAAATTGATGAAATTAAATATTAAAAAATTTATAAAATTCAATATCGATTTAACGAGATTGTATTATATAAAATTTATAATTATTATTTCTTTATTATAATAGTGATCTACCATATATCCAAAAAACACAGACTCTTTGGGTAAATTATAAGGTTAATTACAACAAAATTTCTTAAAATTAGGATCAATTGCACATTGGCCCCTCAACGATTACAAATTGCAATTAGCCCCTCTATACTTATAAATATAATACAATTCTAACAAATTTCATTTAGTTGAATGACACATAATCAATCTATCTTAGTTAGGAAGTTGAATTCTCAACTTAAAGTACTGGTAATTGATCGTGCATGAATGCACGACGTAACGAAAAATTAGATTAAAACTCGAAAAATACTACATTACCTAAAGATTCTTTGCAACCTAAAACAGCCTGTCTATAGAACTTACAATCATCATAATTTACCATACCACCATAATAATTAATACATATTCAATCATCAATACATATCCAACCACCAAAACATCAAGTTAGTCCCTACTAATTTTAAGAAATTTCGATAAAATTTCTTTTAAAAATAGAAGCCTAAAAAAATCTAAACTTGTCTACAAAACTTACAATCATCAATAACAATCATCATAACACACCATATCATCACAATCATCAATACATACCCAACCACCAAAACAATCATCATTCCATATCCAAAATCATCATAACTATGTATAATTAGTTAACTTTACAAAAAACGGAACACAAAAATACACACATGCACAAATAGAGAAATAATTTCATATTCTTTATAGCTTACACCAAGTATCCTTCAATATATACCTAAAAATATTTGAAATATAAAAATTATTGAAATATGTGAGGCAAAATAAAAAAATTGTAAATCCGAAACATAAGACTCCTTACTTTTTTTGTTAGTTGAATTTAACATAATTACTTTCATTACCCTGAATTATCAAAAAAACAAATGAGCACACACATTTGTATGTAGTGGGGGGAGATGATTTAGATTGATATAGGTAAGAATTTGGAGAGATTGTAACAAATTACCAATTTATTTAGGATCAATAGTCATACCAGTTGACAATCTTTTTTTTTTGTTCCTTGGCTAGAATAGGTTTCTTTTCCTTTCCCATTAAATTTGGCATTCGCCAAAGCATCAGACTTTCTTTTTCTCCTTTTATTATAGATTATTGTATGGGGTGTAAGAAAACGCTACTTAAAAGCTAAAAAAAATAAAAATGAATGAGAAATAGGTGTGAGGTAACACTCCCTCGCGTATACTGAGACGATTTAGTTCATACTCATTGCGAATTACCACTCCTACATTATTATGACGAAGTATTCGAACTTATAGACATAAAAACATTAAATAGTAAATAAACGGGGTAAAAAGATAAGATAAAAAGTAATAAAATGATGAGTAAAAAAAAACCTTATCATATGGTATTTTCTAGATCGTCGTCCATCTATCACGACATTAATGAAGATAAATCAAAATAAATAAGTTATTAAAAAAATCAATAAGAGATGTTTAGAGAGAGTTAATCAGATGATAAACTTACACAACAAAAAATAATGACATCATCCATCGGTCGATGATTGTGCAGTTGAAACGGTGGTGACTACACAGTAAAATTATAATGATTAACATCAATTACAATGAAATTTCTTACAATTAATATGCATTTAATCAAATCTAATACATACACAAAATGACAACCTAAATTAGCCTACAAATTTCACGAAATGAACATTCAATAATAACCAACTACAAACGACATCCAATTGAAAAAAATAACCTATTTCATCATAACTATAACAGCCAAATTAAAAGACACCCCATTAAAAAAACAACCTAATATTTAAAAAACCATTAAAGCAATGATGTGTGCAGATCCAATTAAACATCCAAATTAAAAGACATTCAAAAATCATTAAAGCAAGGATTAAAAAAGACACCCAAATTAAACACCCAACCTAACATCCAATTAGACACCCAAATTAAACACCAAAATTTTAAAAAGTAAAATTTAAAACCCCCTTTATACACAAACATTCAAAAACTGCTATGCAGTGTGTGTGTGTGTGCATATGTGTTGTTTTGTGTGTGCTGCTCTGTGTGTGTGTGTGAGAGAGAGAGATAGAGTGAGATATATCTCTTAAGAAATATCAAAGAAGCTGTCGGCAACTTTGATGGACCTTTGATAACAAACCGTATTAAGAAAGCTTATAACCGAGTTAACAAAGCTTATAACTGAGTTAAAGCAAGGATGTAAAAACTATTTGTCGAATATAATATTTGTACAATAAGTACAAAGCTCAAACAACAAATTCACAGATACTATCATGTGCAACGATCCCATACCAGATGATAAACTTCCACAAAAGTCGGTCATACTGTGGTGAATAGTGTGTGTGCTGCTGAGCAATTGGAGAGAGAGAAAGAGAGGGGGAGAAGGAGGTACCTGGGCTGAGCTGTGTTGATCACCGTTGAGATCAACGCTATGTTGATCGCCTCTGTGTTGAGCCATGGCAGAGGAGTGAGAGGTTCGAGGTTGTCGAGCTTGAGTTGTGAGAATGTCCTGTTCTATTTTACAGAGAAAGATTGGTTGAGAGAGAGAGGATGGGCTTACTATGATGCGTTGAAAAGAGTGAGTGGGGTGGAGAGGTGGAGACTAGTTTCCTGCTTTTTTGTTGTAATAATATTATAATAATATGATGGAAATTTTGCATTGAGGTGATTGGGTAATATGTGTTGAGGTGACTGGGTAGCTATGTTGAGCCATAAGTCATGGTAGAGGGTGTGTGAGGTGACTGGTGAGCAGTCTAAATGCAATTTGGGTGGGATTTTTTTTATTTTTTTATGTGAGATGAAATGTGGGCCATTAGATCTAATTTGAAGAATTAAATAAAATCTAGATCGTTGAGTTAAAATTAGAATGAATTTGAGCCGACTTTGTGCTTTCCCAAATGAATTTAAATTAAATTAAATTTTGAAGTGGAAAAAGATTCAAATTGGGTTGTATCTTATTAGTATAGATAACAACGGTTAAGATTGATTCAATATTTATCTACTTTGATCCAATATTACAAAATTCTTCTCAAAATTTTTTTCTCCAAAAAAACATCAACTTTTTTGCTTGATTCTCAATGTTCCCCAATGTCAAATAATTGCATCAATTTATTACATTTTTCTACATTTTAATTTTAAATTGCATAGCTAAAAATTTAAATTATTATTTAAGATACAAATACCATAAGATTTGTAATGCCCCAAAAACCCCCATGGGTGACATTACATTCTAAAAACCATTTACCGTATGAGAGCATTAAGTAAAATTCATCACGACGAAAGTTTCATTCATCAACCATTCATATTTTAACAAAATTTGGGCAGAGTCTCCTTTGTACGGGGAGCTCTACCCAAAACACAACATGTACAATTATATTACAATTGACCACACCGGGTACACATATGCATAACTATTGACCACACCGGGTCTATTTTTTCATCATAAAATAAACTTGCATTCATCATATGTCATATCCACACTATCATCCCAAATTAATAGGTCTAATCTTGGTCTTTACATCTCCAAAATGTAATAATATAACGCAGCGGAAATAACAGAAATGAACTAGAGTTCAAAAGGATATTCTAAGCATAATCTAGTCTAGAACAAAATAAAAGTGTCGCTCTAAGCGTCCACCTCGGGATCCACATCCCCGTCAAGCGGAGTCTTCCAATGGGTGGGCTCCTCGGCTCCTAACTCCTCCTCAAGTGTGAAATCTGAAAAATTTTTATTTGTAGAGGGTGAGCACGAAGCTCTGTAGCAAAATCCTCTCAACTCAAACAAGGTTTGAAAAACATAGCAAACGGTCGGTCTCATTTCACAATTAACATATATATAGGTTTGGAATGAAAACAGTGACATTTTAAAAGAGATCTCAAGTTAAAACAATAACAATAATCAGTTAAAAGAATAAAGTGAGTTTAGCATCGATAAACAAAATTCTAATTTAAGCTATTTAAGAAGGGCTTCTCTCTAAGCATTGTCCCATACCAATGCATCGGCAAGAACGACCCAACTCCCGATTCCATGTATTTTTGGTTCATCCCCGTACCATGTATGTTGATTGCTTCTCGTGAATCTACCTAACGATCATGCCTAGTCCACCAATTCCAACCAACAATCACAAATCTCTTTAGGAAGGGCGTGTACCGTCTCCTACGGCATTGACGAAATCCTCCTAAGGTGTCTAGTATACTAACCCTTTTCCTCGGTGTATATGTGAACAATAGTGATCGCGAGCACAACAACGATCCACTACGAGCATTAGACAACCATCTCACCCCCCATTGGGATAGACTAACCTCTAACACTCTACGGCATCTCTCGAAGGTAATCCAAGTCCATCACAACAACCATACAATGAGGAAATCAAGAATATTCACAATTCACAATAATTTCCAAATATAGTAAAATCCCCAATTTTGTTTTCACATTTGTCATATAATCGAATAATCCAAGAAAATATGCAAGAGATCGTAATCTATATCATTTTGTTATACAATATTCAACACTAAAGTTTTAAAATCAAAGACAAAGAAGAAATTAAGAGAAAATCTCATTTTCTTGAAAACTAGGGCTTTGAAGATAAAAAAAAAAATCAATAGAGCTTTGGTGGTTACCCACCCTTCATATTGTTCAAAACATGGCATTTATTACAAATAGAACAAGAATCATGTATTTCATATTATATATATGAGAAGGAGAGTGAAGAAACATATATCTATATACATATATATATATATATATATATATATATCTAGCCTCAATGTGAGAGATTAAGAGAAAATCCCCTACCTTAAATCAAGATTCCAAGCTAAGACCCAAGCTTCAAGACCTTCTTGCTCTCCTTTCTTTTCCTCTTAATCTTCTCCTCCTAGGGTTTCAAAAGATTTGGGTGAGAGGGTAGCAAGAATGGAAGAAAATGGGAGGAGAATGTATTCTTGAAGAATTTGAAGTTTTGATTTCTACAAGGTATAAATCCCTCTTGATTGGTATTTCTATCTTCCTTTCTTCCTCTAAAATGGTTCCTAGGGTTTGGAGGGGTGAAATGAATGCTAAAGGGATGACATTAGGTTTTTATAGGGCAAGAAAATCGAGCAAAACCCGATATTTTCTGTTCAGAAAAAATCGGGTTTCCTTCGTACTGTTCACAGATTTTTGGTGCGACTTCCACGTCAGTTTTGACCCATTTAGAGGTCGAATTGGAAATTCGAATGAAATACACTTTTGTAGCCCTAGATGTCTACTATTTCATGTCAAAATTTCAGATCAATTGGACATCAAAATATAAAGTTATGATCAAAATACTAAGAAGTATCTATCACCCCTTTTTACCCAATTTCACTCTAATTTGGTTTTACTTTTAAAATACTTCCTAACTTCTAATACATCCCATATTACCTCTCCCAATGTTTTCCGACCTCCCGAATTCAATGGTAATGTTATTTTGATAAAAAAAAAATTAATATATTTATTTAGTTACCCTTATCAATCTTAAACACATCCAAAAAAAAAAATTAAGTTTGACCCAAAAGTCAATCCGTTCGAAACTCAAACTTCATGATTAATATTTCAACAATGATTCTAATTTTTTATCTTCATTTTATTCATATTTGAAAAACTTTTAAGATATTAGTATTCTTATTTAATTTTAGTACAGGGTCTTACAAGATTAGTTTAATATTTTATATTATACAGTGTCTTCAGATACGAGGTTATTACTCGTTATTTTATAAAGAGTGAAAGTGGGAGAATTTTGTGTCCACAATTGAAGTACCTGTAATGCCCCTCATTTTTTCTAATTTTAATTACTCATAAGTATCCATATTTACATATGGTTCCTTATAATTTATTTCTTCTCACTCTCATATCTCTCTAACTTTCCTCTTGTCTCACTCTAAAATTGAACACACGGGTAATCGTGTGTAAGGTCACACTCTTTTTGCTATTGAAAAAAAAGGGTGTGGATAAGGAATACTGCTCAGTGATCACCTCGAAAGACTCTCACCGGTGGAATTATAAGGCCTCTTACTGCGTCTGGAACATCTCTCGGAACTAGAGCTAATTAGGTTAGCATAGCGGTCAATCACAAAGCCACAATAGGGATTAAGGTCGCGCTCTTACTTTCCTTTTATCTCACTCCAAAATTGAGCACACGAATAATCGTGTGCAAGACCGCTACTGCAACGCTATCCCTATGTGGAGCTAACATATTTTTCATGAGACATGACTTCTGTTTTTCTCCATCAGAGAATCATTTCCCCCCTTGCTTTTCTTTTACCCAGAAAGCAACTTATTAAATGAGTTGACATCCTAGTTGTCATTTGTGGGACCTATAAGTTGTTAGTGAATAAGCTTTTACTACATATTCACTTTTTCTTTTCTTATTGTTTTTCACTCTTATTTACCGTAAACATTCACTCTTATTTACTGCCTTCAAGCTCTTTCACCTACCGTTATTTTCAAAGCACACTCCTCCTCATTCGCAAACCAGCTGAAGCAATATTCCTCCCCCATTTTCAAACCTGCTACTTCAACCCAAAAATATTAACATCAATGGAAAAGTTAAACATCAACAATGATAACCATTCAAGGTATATTTAGACCATTAACTTCTCCCGTCATTTATTATTATTATTTTATTAGTAGCAAAATAGAATGTTGATTGGGTTCTATTTGATTTATTTTTAATTTGAGTTTTTTTTTTAATATTTAAAGTTTACTTTTGATGTTCTTCAATCTAGAATTTCCTTTTTTAGTTTTATTTTTAATACTTGAGCTGCAATTTTTCACCATTGACATAATATAATATTTTTGGGGTATCATTTTTCTTTGTGACATATCTTTATGACAGAGGTTGTACTTTTTATACTAAACGGATTTCATATGTTCTACTATTATATGGTATATTGTAGAATATGGAAGAAGAAGTATCAAGTGACTCTAGTGTTGAGTTTAATGAAGGAAGTAGTTTGGATGACACAAATAAAAGAGAAAATACAAAACAAGATATAGAGGAGCCTAGGGTTGGAATGATATTTAACTCTATCAATGAGTTATTAGAATTTTATACAAAATACAACAAAGAGAAAGGTTTTGCTGTGTGTAAAAGAACCTCTTCAAGAGGGGAAGATATAGAAGTAAAGTACATGACTGTTGCTTGTTTTCGCATCGGAAAGTCACAAATTAGGTTAAGCAATCTGTTTAAAATACAATCGATATTGAAAATTGATTACAAAGCAAAGTTAAGGGCCACTCTTGAAATAAATGGAAAGGGTGAATGACTTCCACTATACTTGACCATAAACATGCACTGAGTTCGGGCAAATCTCAAATTTTCAAATGTAACTACTTAAGTTTTGTCGTGTGTAAAAGAATCTCTTCAAGAGGGGAAGATGGAGAAGTGAAGTACATGATTGTTGCTTATTCTCACATCGGAAAGTCACAAATCAGGTTAAGTAATCCGTTTAAAATACAATCGATATTAAAAATTGATTACACAGCAAAGTTATGGGTCACTCTTGAAATAAATGAAAAGTGGCGAATGACTTCCACTATACTTGACCATAAACATGCATTGAGTTCAGGCAAATCTTGATTTTTCAAATGCAACAGACTACTTAAGTCATTTGTGAAAAGAAGATTAAGAATGAATGATAGAGTTGATATAGAATAAATAAGAATTTCAATTCATCTGTGGTAGATGCAGGGGATAGTTGTTATTTTTAAAGAAGGATTGTAAAAATTACATTGACAAAGTCCAACGTTTACGTTTCAGGGAAAGAGATGCCACCGAAATTCATAATTATTTTTTGAAAATGCAAGCTAACAATTTTTGACTTTTTCAAAACGATGGATTTAGATGAAATTGGTCGGCTAGGAAATGTATTTTGGGCAGAAGCAAGGAGTAGGGCAACATTCAAGGAGTTTGGCGATGTCGTTACATTTGATACAACATATTTGGCAAACAAACTTGACATTCACACCATTTGTAGGAGTAAATCATCATGAACAATCGACTTTACTAGGGTGTGGACTAATTTCAAGTGAAGACACATAGAGACTTACATGGTTATTTCCATCTTGGCTTACCTGCATGTTTGGATGTCCTCCAAATGTAATAATTATAGATCAAGACAGAGCAATGAAAAATGCAATAAGGATTGTTTTTCCTAATGCATGACATCCATTGTGCTTGTGGCATATTATGAAGAAGCTACCAAAAAATTGAGAGGGTACAAGTAAAATAAATCAATGAAATTCTCATTGCAAAATGTGGTATATGATTCTCTAACTAGAGAAGAATTTGAAGAAAGCTGGCGTAAGTTCAATGTGAAATATAATCTTGAAAGTAATGATTGGTTACTTGGGTTGTATGAGGAGAGAGGTTGTTGGGTACTCATATTTGTGAAAGATATTTTTTGGGCACAAATGTCAACGATGCAGCGAAGTGAAAACATGAATTCATACTTCGATAGATACATTAATTCTAAAACCACCTTGAAATAATTTGTAGAACAGTATGAGAATGCATTACGCAGCAAAGTGGAAAAGGAGAATCAAGATTAAACATAATATTTTCTATAAAAAAATTAGATTAAATAAAATATTAATTTTGTGTTAATTTTAAAAAATAATATTAATTTGATAAAACTAAACATTAAATTTGAAATTTTGAATGTTAATTTTATAAAATTGAATGAAATTGAATGTTATAAAATTTTATAAAATTGAATGAAATTTTGAATGTTAATTTTATAAAATTGAATGTTCATTTAGTATTGATTTGATGAAATTGAATGTTAATTTGAAATTCAATCCAAAAAATGATAGTTTGAAAAATTGGATGTTAAGTTGATGAAATTAAATATTAATTTGGGGTAAAATTTATAAAATTGAATGTCGACTTATCGAGATTGTATTATATAAAATTTATAATTATTATTTCCTTATTATAATAGTGATCTACCATATATCCAAAAAACACAGATTCTTTGGGTAAATTATGAGGTTAATTACAACAAAGACTCTTGAAATTAGGATCAATTGCACATTGCCCCCTCAACGATTACAGATTGCAATTAGCCCCTCTATACTTATAAAAATAATACAAATCTAACAAATTTCGTTTAGTTGAATGACACATAATCAATCTATCTTAGTTAGGAAGTTGAATTCTCAGAGCATTGAGAATCGTGTATAACAACGATCAAGATTGATTCAATCTTATCTACTTTGATCAATATAACAAAATTCTTCTCAATTTTTTCCTCCAATAAACATCAACTTTTTTACACGATTCTCAATGCTCCATAATGTTAAATAATTTCATCAATCTATTACCTTTTTCTTCATTTTAATTTTAAATTGCGTAGCTAAAAATTTAAATTATTATTTAAAATACAAATATCATAAGATTAGTTTGATATTTTATGTTATACAATGTCTCCAGATACGAGGTTATTACTCTTTATTTTATAAAGAGAAAAAGTGGGGGGATTTTGTGTCCACAATTGAAGTACCTGTAATGCCCCTCCTTTCTTCCAATTTTAATTTGTGATGCCCCTAAAATTGGGGGTCATTTATTAACCGTTGACCACCCGTCAACCCGCGAAAATACCCATAAGTGCCGCATAACCCGGTACCACGTCAACAATATCCCTTTAATTGAGATTATTACTCACTCGTGTAACCCGCGATCCTTTAATCATTTAATCTTATTGAGGTTTAATATACCCCCAATATATCTCATTTAAAGCTCCATTTGTATCATTGGAACCAAAGAATTCAAAGCCCAAAAACATGGCAATACAAAAAAAAAATAAAAATCAGGTTTTTGGAAAACGTACCAGTACGGGTTGCCTACAGGACCTCACTGTACCGGTACACTTGGTCAGTTTTTCCCATTTCACCTGTTTTTGAAATCCAATCTATTTTAACCCATCTCATTTTCATCTAAAACATGCATAATGAAGTTTTTCACATAAAACCTCATTTATACAAGTTTATTACAATTAATTTACATGGCCAAATGTAGTTTTAACAAAAATTACATGAAAAACTAAGGCTAAAGGCCACATGTCGGCCCCTCTTCACCCTTGAGGCCCTGAATGCGAGTCCTCCGCTAGTACGAACCCCACACCTGAAATATTTTTTCGTATAGGTTGAGTCACGCTCAATAGAATATTTTTTACAGAGACTACTCCCCAACCTAAGTGCATATGCAATGTTTACATTCAACATTCATAATCATAAACCCATTCCAATCAAGAATAACACATTTAATGTTGGAATTCTACCATGTCATGCTATAAAATGAGATGAGACCCACTCATACATCTTAACCTGAGTCTTCGCCGACTCCCACTACACAATGCAATGCATGTGTGTAAAATATTTGTCATTGATGAAATGCATCCAATTATCATTTTGAGATAAAAATCATGTGTTATAAAAACACTTCTTCTTTGGATGTTTCCCATCAAATGAATATTTTATAAACCAAGTACATTTTTCTAGAATTTCACTGCAGGGGAGTGTACAAACCAGGTATTTATAAAACAAAACCATGTGTCTTTGTTGGGTAACAGAGTTTTGGAATCGCATCGCAGGTTTCACAAACTATTACACTTTTTTGAAATTTCACTTCAGAAAAGTGTATGAACCAAATGGCCGAATTTTGCACTCGAGGGAGAGTCTAGCCCTATTTGCTATACCCGACACAAGTTTTTCATGTGACGGTGCAACTTAATCGGATTTTCAATCCAACATTACCGAGCCCACCATCAATCCACCATGTGTGGTGTTTGATCAACTATGCATCCACACTTACACTCATGCATTATGCCTATGAATGTAATGTCAAAATCATGCCCAATATGCAATGAATGTCAAGTGAGCCATCTAATACGCATTTCATAATATTCCATGGCAACTTATGTTATATGCACATAATTGTCAAAATTTATCACACCGTCAATATATCATTAAGCATATATCAACTTCGATCATTCACGGCATAAATTAAGTAAAAGCATAACATGCCCACTTTTCATCACATAACTCAAGAATCACCATAGGTAATTTCCACATACCTCATTCAAAATGAAATTTATTCTACCCACTTATACTCATTTTCTCTTGAACATAACCATAGGCAAGTCATGGTTCATTTAACCATTTCCTATGAACACTATAGGCTAGAAATAAACCAAGTTATGAACCATTTCATTGAGGGAACCCTAACTCAATGAAATGTGAAGAATTCAAAAACACTAACCAAGCCTCAAGACTTTGATTTTTCAAAAATCTCTCCTTTGAATCTTCGATGAAATCTCTCATTTTTGGTATGTACGCGTAGCCCTTATTGCGGTGATCGACTTTAACTCTTGGTCCAAAGGGTTCCGACCGACGGAACTTCGAAAATCGGAGGGAGAAGCCTTGAAATCAAATTTTTCTCCTCTGTCCTTTCAACGTCTGATTTAGCCAGCCAAATGTGGTGGGAATGTCTAATTTTTCAGATATTTAGCCCCTATTTATACTCTTTAATTGCGCGGTCCACATTGCCCTGAGCATTTATTACTTCTGGGTCCGTTTTTAACCTGAAACGATTTAACTAAATTTTGGGTTTCAGTTCAAATAATTTATTTGAAATTTTATTCAATTATAAGAAAATTTTAAAAATTTCATTTTTGGGGACGTTTATAAAGTCATTCGTCACCCGTTTGTCTCGTAAAACATATAAAATCCGACTATTTTAAAATTTGACAAAAATTGACATGACAACTTGATTTCGCAATACGAATCCGACAGTGAGATCCATTGGTTCATCCAAATTCTAAAAAAATACTGTTTTCAAACCTGCATTATAGTGACAAATTACT
>CAUOFW020004989.1:0-28906 GCA_963454935.2 Ilex paraguariensis
TTGCTTATTTCCTCTAATTTTCATTTCAAACCTATTCCAAACCCTTCCAAAAACCAACCCAAACTTATTAACAACATAACATTTGTTACATCAAACATAGTCGGTATAAGTTCTATTGCAAATGGTTTCATACATTTATAAGTCAAAACTAAGTTTGAACTAAATATTTATCCAAATTCTACATTATTACATTTTACCTCTACTCTTACAATCTACTTAGTTCATGTATACTCCATTACGTATATTAGAATTTCAAAAACATAATTATGTTGCTATATTTGATACTACAAATGTGGGAGTTTAAACATACCTGTGGGCATCAAACAACAACACCACGACATTCCTATCGGTATGACTTGTCCTCCACCGGAACACTAAGGATGTTAACTAATGCATCGTACAAAACCTAAATGATCCTTCTGGGTTATTAGGGTTTAACTTATATATATATATATATATATATATATATATATATATATATATATATATAACTATCGGATAAATGACCTAAGTGATCCTCATGAATGACTTGTCCTTCTAGATTACTCAGATCGTTTAACTAGTATAAAAGATTATATTGCCAGTCTAACAACCATGGTATTTCTATCGGTATGGTTTATCCCCCATTAAAATGCCGAGGATGTTTAACTGATATATATATATATATATATATATATATATATATATATATATATATATATATATATATATATATATCACAGATAAAGTCAAATGAATAATTCAAGTATTCCTCATGAATGACTTGTCCTTCTAGTTTGTTTGGATTAGTCAATTGACACATCTATAACCAGTTAAACTAAGAAGTTGCTATGTTATGACTACTACCACCAGTTGACCTAAGAAGTGGCTGTGTTATGGTTTATTATGTATGTACCTACTATCATGAAGACAAATAAATAATTCAAGTATTCCACATGAATGACTTGTCCTTTTGGTTTGCTTGGATTAATCAATTGTCATGGATACCACCAGCTAACCTAAGAAGTTGTTGTATGATGGTTTATATACATTAGACCTACCGATTGACTTGCTAGTAACATGGAAGTTGATTGCTATAAGGTAGCATTTCCAGTATTTAACCAATATAACGCATATGAGATCCTTGAACTAAAGGATACTTTTTATTATTGTCTTACTCTATCTGCACATAAACGTTTACTTAGACTAGTTATCAATCTAAGCTCACATCACAAGCTATCACATGCTGTCCTATTCAAATTAGCAACTTAACTATTTTATTTCTTTTCCAAATTATTAAAATTCTTCGTAGGATAGATACTTGGACTTAAAAATTGAGAAAACTATAATTTGACCACTTATACTTGGGTGTATTATATTAATCCGATCACTAAAAAGTGCGAATCAGTTTCTTTAGCAGAGCCTGGAGAGGAATATTTTTGAAGGGTGCAAGTAAGAAGAAATCAGGAGTCCCATTCGAGGGTTGAGGACAGGGAGTGAGTGGATCATCTTCATTTGCACTGGGTTAAGAGATGGGATAGTCTCGGGGGAGTATAGTTACCTGTTATTGTTGTGGCCAGGTTGGACACATTGTACGAAACTGTCCTATGGGAGGATCAGGACCTGCTATGTCACGATGTTGCTTTTTATATGGCCAAGAGGGACACATGTAGAGAGATTATTTGTAATATTCTATCCAGAGTTCATCGGTGGGCAGTGCATCTATGGTGTCCCAAGGAGCAGCAAGTGGCAGAGGTCGAGGACGAGGAGATAATATTGGAGGTAGCAGGGCTAGTGACAGTGGACCAAGCGAACCTGAGGCTGGAGGCCGTGTCTTTGTACTTACCCAGCGAGATGCTTAGGCGACCCCGGATGTGGTCACATGAATGATATCTATTTTTGGTCAACAAGCACGAGTACTTATAGATTTAGGTGTCACACATTCATTTATATCACTTTCATTCTCCATGCATATTAATAGATCACCTACTCTGTTAGATTGTGGATTGACTATAGCCACTCCACGGGTGATTGTGTGACAACCAGGGTTGTATATAGGGAGTGCCTAGTTTAGGTGGGTAATAAAGAATTACCTGCAGATTTGTTACCTTTTGACTTCTAGGATTTTGATTTGATTTTAGGAATGGATTGGTTGTTTGCATATCATGCTACTATTGACTGTTTTCGTAAAGATGTAGTATTTAGAATTCCACATGTTCCTTTGTTTCGATTCTTTGGAGAGCGACGCCCTGAGCCAAGGAATATTATATCAGTAATTAAAGTTAAGAAATTACTTAGGAAAGGATGCTATTAGTACTTGGCTTTTGTGAAAGATACTCAGAGAGATACTCCTAAATTGAAGAATATTCCTATAGTTAATGAATTCACTGATGTGTTTCCTAAAGAGTTACCAGGGTTACCAGTGGATTGGGAGGTGGAATTTACTATTGAGTTTATGCCAGAAACTAGTCCCATATCCATTACTCCATATAGGATGGGTCCAGCTGAATTGAAGGAACCTAAAGTGCAGTTGTAGGATTTGTTAGATCGGGGATTTATACATCCTAATGTATCTCATTGGGGTGCACCAGTATTATTTGTAAAGAAGAAGGATGACACTATAAGGTTATGCATTGATCATAGACAGCTGAATAGGGACTATCCAGAACAAGTATCCATTGCCGCGTATCGATGATTTGCTGGACTAGCTATAGGGTGCCCGGGTGTTTTCAAAGATTGACCTTTAATTAGGATATCATCAGTTGAAAGTAAGGGATAGTGATATATCCAAGACTACTTTTTGGACCAGGTATGGACACTATGAGTTTCTAGTGATGCCTTTCGGTGTGACTAATGCTTCTACTGTATTTATGGATCTAATAAATTGGATATTTCAACCATATCTTGATTCATTTGTGATAGTATTTATCGATGATATATTGATATACTCTCGTAGTGAAGAGGAACATATACAACATTTGAGGGTGGTACTACAAACATTGAGGGATAGGCAATTATTTGCCAAATTTAGTAAATGTGAGTTTTGGTTGGACAGGGTTGTGTTTTTAGGGCATGTAGTTTTTGGTGATGGTATATGTGTTGATCTAGCTAAGATTGATACTATAGTTAACTGGGGAAGACTGAGGCCAGTGATACAGATTTGGAGTTTCCTGGGTTTGGTAGGTTACTATCGGAGGTTTGTACAGAATTACTCCATTATAGCTATGCCTCTGACCCTATTGACTTAGAAGGGTATGAAGTTTGAGTGGTTTGATAATTGAAATCACATGAGTGCAATTATCCTACCCACGATCTGGGGCTTGTAGCTATTGTATTTAAACTGAGGTTGTAGAGACATTTTCTATATGGGGTTACATGTGAGATTTATACAGATCACTAGAGACTGAAATATTTGTTTATCCAAAAAGAGTTAAACCTGAGACAGAGGCGCGAGATTGAGCTTATTAAGGATTATGATTGCACTATCCATTACCAGCCAGGAAAGGCAAATGTTGTGGCAAATGCTTTGAGTCGAAAAGCATCAGAAAGATTGACTAGTTTATGAATGATTCTGAGAGATTTATTTATGGACTTGAAATCTTTGAGAGTGCAGTTGGGGATAGGAAAGACTGTCGCTTTACTTGCTACACTAACTTTGAGACCAGTGCTAGTGGACAGGATCAGAGAGGCACAACAGTTTGATCTCCAGATTGAGAAATTAAAGAAAGAGGTGAAGACTGATTTTTATTATTGATAGTGCTGATGTTTTGTTATTTGGTTCTCAGTTATGTGTACCAAATGATGCAGGGTTAAAAAGAGAGATATAGAGGAAGCATATAGTTCAGCATATGCTATGCATCCAGGTAGTACAAAGTTGTATCGTGACCTGAGAGAGCATTATTGGTGGTGGCCTGGGATGAAAGGAGAGATAGCTGAGTTTGTGGTTCAATGTTTGGTATGTCAGCAGGTGAAGGCTGAGCATCAAAGACTAGCCGGATTATTACAGTCTCTACCGATCCCAGAATGGAAGTGAGAGCATATCACTATAGATTTTGTGAGTAATTTGCCCCGTACGCAAAGAGGACATGAGGCCATTTGGGTGACAGTTGATAGGTTGATGAAGTTTGCTCATTTTCTAGCTGTTAAGATATCCTATTCTCTTGACAGACTAGCTAGATTGTACATTGATGAGATTGTGAGATTACATGGTGTACCTGTATCTATTGTCTCTGACAGAGATCCACACTTTACTTCGAGGTTTTGGCCTAGCTTACAGATTGCTTAGGGCACTACTTCAAAGTTTAGTACAACATTCCACCCACAAACTAATGGACAGACAAAATGTACTATTCAAACATTGGTGGACATGCTAAGAGCTTGTGTCATGGATCTTCAAGGTAACTGGGATAATTATTTATCTTTGATTGAATTTGCTTATAATAATAGCTACCAGAGTTCAATTGAAATGGCACCATATGAAGCTTTGTATGGAAGAAGTGTAGGACTCCAGTGTGCTAGAGTGAAGTGGGTGAGAGGAAGTTATTGGGTCGCGAGATTGTGCAGATGATTGTTGATTAGATTAAAGTCATACAGGAGAGATTACGGAGTGCACAGAGCAGGGAGAAAAGTTATGCTGACAATCGTCGATGTGACTTGGAATTTGAAGTGGGTGATCGAGTATTCCTATGGGTATCACCTTGGAAAGGGGTCATTCTTTTTGGTAGGAAAAGGAAGTTGGCTCCCTAGTATATTGGTCCATATAGTATTTTAGAGTTGATTGGAACTGTTGCATACTAGTTGAAGTTACTAGTAGAGTTATCCAGGTTGCGTGATGTATTCCATGTGCCTATGCTACGAAAATACTTGCCTAACCCATCGCATGTGTTGACTTCAAAACCGATGGAGTTAGCTGAGGATTTGACTTATGTGGAGCAGCCAGTTCAGATTTTGGGTAGAAAGGAGAAAATATAACACACGAAGACGATACCATTGGTAAAGGTTTTTGTGGCATAGTCATTTAGTAGAAGAAGCAACTTGGGAGACCGAAGAGAGTATGTGGGCTCAATATCCATATTTGTTTAGTGTAGGTAAGTAATTTCGAGGATGAAATTTTTATTAGTAGGGGAGAGTTGTGAGACCCGATCATGCATAGCATGCACATTAGCATAACTTTGTGGGCTAAATTGCAATTATGTGAAATTATTAAAGGGTTTATTAAATTAAAATCTTTCATAAGCATGACGTGTGTGAGCATACATTGGGTATATGGACCCTGTTGGTGATGTATCAGTGAGACCTATTTATAGAATTTCATGTGTGGAAAAAATAGTTAGTCGATTTTGAAATCATTTAAAAACTTGGGGGGAGGCCAACATAATTACCAAAAAAAAAGGTGAGTCATCTTATGGTTAGGTGGGTGTGTGTATGCATGCTGTGTGTGTGTGTATGTGTGGATGTGTGTGTGTAATAAATGGTGTAGAAGTGTGTGTGTTTAATTTATAAAATATTCTATGTGTGTGTTCTTGCCTGCTAGGAATCGAGAGTGAGGGAGAGTAACAGAGAAAGGAGAAAAACAATATGTGTGTGTGTCCATTTGAATCGTGAGCAAGGAAGGTATGTGGGATTTAATTTAAGAATGAGTTGTGATTAATTTTAGTATGTATGTCTTTGTATATGTGTGGGCTGTTTTAACATGTTTTAAATTAGTGGCTATTTTAATTTAACTCATGGACTGCTTTGGTTAATTTTAATGGGCTATTTTAGTTTAATTTCAAAACATATTTTTGTCAGTTTAAATTAAGTGTATTAAACATAAATTAGTGGGCTGTTTTTTGTTAAATTAATGGCTGTTTTATTTTAAGTTTAAAACAGATTTTATTAACTATGTTAAACAAAATTTAGGGGTTGTTAAGAATGGGTATTCAACTGAGTGTTCAAAAAGTGTGGAAATGATCATTTGAGATATTCGGGAAGCATTTAGTGGGCTAGGTTGAAATGAAATTATGGGAGTGAAATGAGTGGTTTAAAGGTTCAATTAGGGGCTGTTTTACATTGATTAAACTTGTATGTGAATTTAAGTGTAGTGGTCTTAAAAGAAAAGAATGATAGAGGTTGGAAATGGGTGCCGGTAATACCGAAATACTGATTTTTAAATGTTATTATCACATGTGTAAATTCTAATCTGAATAACCTGAAATTTTGCATGTTGCATTTTTAAATAATGCTTGATGTGATAATATGACTCGAATATAAATGAATATGATATTTGGTACAAAGTGTATGAAAATGGGTCCCCAGTCAATGTATTTAACGTACTTAATCCTAATTGTGATTAATGTGAGTGACTTTAGAAATTTGGGGAGAAAATGTGATCCCTAGAACAAAAGTGCTAGTGTGTGAGTGGATAGTGAGATAACCAAAATTACCGGGGCACTTTGGGGTGCATCATTTTGCATGCAGTAGTGCATGATTCACTGTTAAATGTTATAAACATATTGATATTGTAATCACAAATGTGTTAAGTGGAATGGGTGAGTTAGTCGGTGTTGGAACAAATACGGTAATACCAAAAGGATCCACCGTTAGGACTAAAGGGCCATAGATCTGTACATTTGAGGTTGGTGTATATCTTTATATGTATTGGAAGTGCTATTATAATATGATAGTAAATGATGGAATTTAATAGCAATTCTCCAGGATTATGTGCTACGTCCTTATGTGATTGAATGATATTTTGTATTGTGTATTGTGGAATGTGGTGCACTGTTTGAGACAGAGGCGTCGATGCCTGATCATTGGGCGTGCAGTGGCGTGCTAGCAGTGTGGTGTCCTTGGGAGGTTTGGGAGACATGGATCCATGTTGGATCAATTACCCGATGAGGGGTAGTATGGATGTGATGTGGTGGCTTGTGAATTCTTTGGAATTGGATTGATGCTGTTATTTGATACACGTATCTACATAGTTTCTACTTACTTCAGTGTATTACTATCATTTCCATTTCATATACAACATGTATACTCACTGAATTCGTGGTTTAGCTCACACCCCTATATCTTTTCCTTTTCAGGTACTATGGAGGAAAGTGCAGACCAGTCTATTGTCCAGTCGATTGAGTCTTGTACAATGTTAGTGTGATATCACTCAGGTTGAGTATCGGTATTACTAATTGCTGGGTTACATATTAGTACATATTTGTAAATAGACTCAACAAGCATACTTTGTGATGTATGCTATATGGGTGTGGAATTTTGTATATGTCTATAACTTGGGAAATAAACAATTGATACAGGTTATGAGACAGGTTTTACCATCATGCTTAATGCCTAGGGTGATGGGTGGTGTTGTTGCACCTGTGGAATTATTAGTGTTTTTGCATCCCTTTGCATCCACGGCCACCAATATCCTTGTGACATGATCCGATGGGCCATGAATCTTTCACTCGAGTGCCCCCCACATATACCTTTGTGCACCTCGTACAAGAGGGGCTGAGCTTTATCTTCTCGGACATAGAGTAAATAGGGTCCTAAAAATGACTTCCAGTACAACTTTTGATCCAGGGAGGCCCAGAACCTTGGAGCCCTCAACTTTATCTTCCTGGCTTCCTTGGAACATTCTGGGAGCTCTCCAGATACAAGGAACTTGAGTAGTAGATCAATCCAACTGGGGGACTCTTCTCCTTCCTAGATTGCAATCACTCTGGGGACATTGTCTATGCTGGAGTTGAGAAGGAACTCCACGATGATCTTACGTGTCATTTCAGAGTCCAATGCTGAGGCCAAGCATGCCAAAGTGTCGGCGTGGGTATTCTTGTCTCTAGGGACTTGCTTGACTTCCACTTTCTTGAACTTACGGAGCCGGGTCATTGCCTCATGGTAATACGCTTTCATCCTCAGATCCCTTGCTTCAAACTCTCATGACTTCAAAACATCCTTCCACCTTGTTCATGTTCTCTCAACAACGAGTGGTGTACTAGTGGAGTGTTTCACCTTCTTTCCGCCAGAGGGTCAATAGGGATCCGACATCCTTGAGGCGTTTGCTCCTCGTAATGAATTACACAGAGAACTATCTGGTCAGCTCCCTCTAGGATCCTATGTTATTTGGTGGAAGGGTCTCAAACCACTTCATGGTCATATCGCCTAGACTCATCAAAAACACCTGACACTACAACCTACGATCTGAGTGATATAAGGACATCATTTGCTTGTACTGTTGGAAGTGAGCCTCTAGGTTGGAATGTCCATCATAAACCATGAATCACGACACCATAAACTTCTTTGGTACCTCTATCTTCATGATGTTTTTGGTGAATGGTGACAAAATGGCTTCGTCATTTGTATTTGCATCGGGGGTGGACTTGTCCATCCTCATGGAGTCTAACTTGGACCTAAGGTTTGCCCCATCCTTGTGGTGTCTCCTTTCATTATCATCATGGTAGGCCGCATGTCCCCTGGCTCCTCTATTCTTGACAGAGAGGGTTGACCCTTTTAGTAGACCCCTCAGCGCCCCCTCGCCTAGACAGTCTCTGACAGAGGTCGTTCCAAGCCAAAGGCCTGACCTTTTTAGTCGGGACCTCTTGGTTCTGTCCATTGGCCCTCTAGAGCTTCAGAGTCCTGGAGCTCTCTGCTCTGCCACTAAGTCAATTCCTCAAGTCACTAGCCCCTATCTCCTTTATGGAAGGCTCTTTAGACGGTTGTAAGTTTTAAGAAACCCCACGGGAGAGTGCAAACTCATCAATTCTATTGAGGATGTTTACATTGTTCTCCTTGATTTTCCTTAGACGTTATCCCAACTACTCGTCAATGAGATCAACAAGTTGACAGGCCAAGGGTTGATTAGCATAAAACATTGCATTTTTTATGTACTTGTACATCCCTTTTACACTTGCTTTTATAGTTAAAATGAGCAAAATTGTAATGTTTGAGCTTTTAATGTAGTTTTGGTATGTTTACAGGAAAAAGGGTTCAAATGGTGCTTGTTAGGCCCTATCATGATGCTTGAGTTGATTGGAGATGAGGTGGAGGCTTGATGTTTGCTTGAAAGATGGAGGAACCAAGAATTTTGCAAAACAAGGGAAAACCTACCGGTAGGTTTTAGCTACTGGACCTGCACCTACCATAAACCTACCAATAGGTTTTGCTCACTAGAGTGAAACCTACTGGTAGGTTTTCATCGACCTACCAGTGGGTTTTATTGACACAGGACAAATTCTGCATCTCAAGCTCTGTAACTTTGAGGGTCCCACCATTGGGTCTCCCACTCGTCCCTGACACTCCTTACACACAAGACACCCTTTTCACCCTAGCTTGGACTTTTGGATGCTTGGACATACATGAGGAGAGAGAGAGGGTGAAGCTAGGTGTGCGGGCTAGGCCTGCACTAGCCTGTCCAACCTATCGTTTTCAGCCCCCTATTGATTGGGATCACATCACAGAGGCTAGGGAAGACTCAATGGACATTTTTGAAGGCTCCATTCAACATGAGGGGATATAAATTGTAATATAGAGAGAGAAGCTTAGAGGTTCCAAGGAAGAAGATGAATAATGCTAGAGGGAGTAGTGAATATTTTTGCATTTTCTTCCATACATTGCCTTATAATCCATTGTAAGACTTGTTTAAGCTTTGTTTAATATCTTTAATGTCATTTAGTATAAGTTCATTTCAAGTTTAGTCTTACATTTTGGATTTCACCATTAATGCATTTAAGCTTTCTTCATTTCAAGCTTTAAAATGGGTATTCAATGCATTTCTTCTTAGTCAACTTTTTTTTTAAAATTAGTTTAAGTCCCTATCTTCATTTCTTCTTTATGTCTCTTTACATTATTCAAGTCTTTCATTTTATCATGAGTAGCCAAGCTTTTAAGTTGGCTAATCCAAAGGAGATCGCCTCTTGGGTATGCTATTTTAACTCATTTTCTTTCCTCCTCGTAGTGTACGTTGATTCGGTTTGACTGGGTTGAGTGTGGACATGGTTGTGAATCTTTGATATCCTATAGACTTGTCATGAGGTATGCTTGGACCCTCACCTCCATCCTAGTCCCGCGCTTCCCACGAATCAATCGAACATCTAGCTACCATTGGGGGAAGGTCTCAAGTTGAGTTGGCATTCCCATTGGAATGAACCCTTCGGATTAGCCAACACTTATTTCCCATTTCATTTCTATGAAAAACAACAAACCACCAAACTCAAACAATAAAGATTTTTACACTTTTCAATTTTTACCAAAATCACTTTCAACACGATTCACCTCCTTCCCTGAGGAGATGACCTTGGAATACGATTTTCAAGTAAAACACGACACTCAAAAGTCTCTCTGTGCTTGGGGAGCACTTTTGTCCACACACACACATACATTTCATTCCACCATTATTCCGTTTTCCCATTTCTTGCATCATTATAAGGGAGAGTGACACTCCCCTATCCCTATAAGCCATACACACATTGAGGAATGATGTTCGGAGATTAGGGAGTACAATGGAAACAATCAAGCATAAAACCCATCTCTTTTATTCCGAAGACTCAGTTCAGTTTGGCGAGTTCTTTCTCTAGAACACACTAAAAGCTCCTTGTTGACGCTTTCAACGTGATCCTCTGTTCTCGAAATGGATGGAGCTAGCACATCCATGTTCCTTTACTGAGGACGCACCCTATCATTTCAAACGCGTGTTCACCATGGTCACTGTCACTTAGAAGACTTGGTTGTTTTCCATGACGGTGCCAAATTGTGCACGATGATTTCTGCACCATAAATAATCGATAGATCTCTCCTTTGATGAATAATAGTTTACCTAGGAAGCCAAAGGTTCCGTAGCAAGAAATGGTGATGAAGCCCTCCATAAACTATCTGGTCACCTTTGGGTTATCGAGTTGAGTCTTTTCACTCAAAAATAAAGGTTAGATGGATGTCGTAGTGTTTTCTGGCATGACCCCTCCGACGATCAAGTCAGTATGTGAGAGAGGGGTGGAAAGACACTGTTCTATTGCTTGGGTGAGATTTTGTGTACCTTAGATTTGTGTTTGTGAGAGCTATTTATACCTCAATGGAATTAATCATTCTAGGCAGCTGGGTCCCTTGGAGAGAAGACTTGTCATTGGCTCATTTGGAAGGCATCATGTGGCACATAGTCCTTGTGCAGAGCACCTTCCTCTTCATGTGGAAGAAGTTTTTGCATTTAATGCTCAAATCCTCAAGAATTTAATGCTTACCTTTTTGGGTTCACCGAGCAATAAATATGTCCCATCCTTCTAAGGGATCATTTAATGTTCCCCACAATTACGCACACATGAGGCTATTTTCGTCCATTACCTCCAAGGGGATAACACTTCAAAGCTTTACTCCTCTTGTGCCCTTATCATTGGCAAACAAACTATCTTTCCTTTCATCCTAATAGCCTAGAAAAAGGGCTGAATGACTAACAACCAACTCTGTTCCCAAGTCACGATAGCCGTCAATACACTACCCACCGCCAACATGGGGGGAGTACCTGAGGGGACCTGAGACGCCGAGTTTAGGTGTTCGACAATGAAGGCTCTGGGGGAGCTTGGCATCGAGGACACGTGTCATAGAGAGGGTGCTTGAAAGGATCTTGATGTGGATGACACATGTCAAACACCAAACGCCTCGGGCACCTTGTATGTTGAGGACACGTGTCAATTGCAAAAGAACTTCGAGAGCATCGATGCCAAGGACACGCATCAACCTATGGTGGATCCACCACTGTAGTGTTGAGGACATGTGTCAACCCCCCATAAATCTCCTAATAAGTTCTATCAAATGCAATTAACTTAAAAGTCACAAAGAGAAGCAAAATAGATTAAAAAGAGTCACCAATTTTTTTGAATCATGTTAATGTTGAGACTATAAAAGGAAAGTGAGGTTGTAATATTAAAAGAAAGTGAGTTTATTGTTTTGCTATGAAAAGTGAGCTCCACTTTGAAGACTTGATATATAATTAGACTTCAAAGAGACTTGAATTAATTTTAGAGACAAAAGTGAGCTAAGTCTAAAAGTTCCAGTGCTTCGAATTAGAATTGCACATGCGTGTAGTGAGTTGTAGGGCACACTTAGCCCATTCTTGGCACTTTTTTGGCGCATTTGGCATGTGGTGCAAGATTCAAATTCTCTCTATTATTGTTTTCTTTTAATTTTCTTTTTGGCATATCATTTACTATTAATAATTGAGAGATCAACTTGTATATAGTGTTTCACACTAAATGCATGGTAGATGATCCAATAAGAAGGAATTGAAAGACAAAATATTAGAAGAAATCTCACTACACGTGGAGCATGTAAAGTGGGTAATCAAGATCATGTGGTTGGTGTATAAGCAAATTCAATCAAAGACAAATAATTATCCAAGTTACCTTGAAGGTCCATGACACAAGCTCTCAGTATGTCCTCCAATGTCTGGATAGTACGCTCTGTCTGTCCATCTGTTTATGGGTGGAACGCTATACTAAACCTCAAAGTAGTGGCCAATGTAGTTAGTAAGCTAGGCCAAAACCTCGAAGTAAAACGTGGATCCCTATTAGAGACCATAGATACAAGTACACCATGCAATCTCACAATCTCATCAATGTATAATCTAGCTTGCCTGTCAAGAGCATAGGACATTTTAATAGCTAGAAAATGAGCAGACTTCATCAACCTATCAACTATTACCCAAATCGCCTCATGTCCTTTCTGCGTACGGGGCAAATTACTCACAAAATCTATAGTAATATGCTCCCACTTCCATTCTGGAATCGGTAGAGACTGTAATAACCCGGTTGGTCTTTGATGTTCAGCCTTCACCTACTGACATACCAAACATCGAGCCGCAAACTCAGCTATCTCTCGTTTCATTCTAGGCCACCAATAATGCTCTCTTAGGTCATGATACAACTATTTACTACTTGGATGCATAGCATATGCTGAAGTGTGTGCTTCCTCTAGAATCTCTCTTTTTAACCCTGCATCATTAGGTACACATAACCGAGAACCAAATAACAAAATATCAGCACTATCAATAATAAAATTAGTCATCATCTCTTTTTTCAATTTCTCAATATGGAGATCAAACTGTTGTGCCTCTCTGATCCTATCTACCAATATTGGTCTTAAAGTCAGTGTAGCAAGTAGAGCTACAGTCTCTCCTATCCCCAATTGTACTCTCAAAGATTTTGAATCTACAAATAAACCTCTCTAAATCACTCGCAAACTAGCCAATCTATCTAATGATTTCTGACTCAAAGCATCTGCCACAACATTTGCTTTCCCTAGCTGGTAATAAATAGTGCAGTCATAATCCTTAATAAGCTCAATCTAGCGCCTTTGCCTCAGGTTCAACTCTTTCTGGGTAAACAGATATTTCAGACTCTGGTGATCTATATAAATCTCAGATATAACCCCATATAGAAAATGTCTCCATAATCTTAGTGCAAACACAATAGCTGCAAGCTCCAAATCGTGGATAGGATAATTGCAATCATGAGGTTTCAGCTATCTAGAGGTATAAGGTACCACTCTACCATGCTGCATCAACACACAACCCAAACCTTGATATGAGGCATCACGATAAACTACGAAACCATCATTACCTGACGGAATGGTTAATACTAGTGCAGCCGTCAATCTGGTCTTTAGCTCTTGGAAACTCTGCTTACATCTATCAGACCACTCAAACTTCACACCTTTTCGAGTCAATCGGGTCAAAGGCATAGCTATAATAGATAAATTATATACAAACTTTTGATAGTAACCTGCCAATCCCAAAAAACTCTGAATTTCTGTCACTATCCTCGGTCTCTCCCAATTAACTACAGTATCAATTTTAGCTGGATCAACACATACACAATCACCAGAAACTACATGCCCCAAAAGCATAATCTTGTCTAACCAAAATTCACATTTGCTGAATTTGACAAATAATTGCCTATCCCTCAAAGTCTGTAGTACCACTCTCAAATGTTGCATATGCTCCTCTTCACTATGGGAGTATATCAATATATCATCAGTAAACACTATCACAAATGAATCAAGATATGACTGAAATATTCAGTTCATCAGATCCATAAATACAATAGAAGCATTTGTCATACCAAAAGGCATTACCAGAAACTCATAGTGTCCATACCTGGTCTGAAAAGCAGTCTTCGATATATCACTATCCCTTACTTTCAACTGATGATATCTTGACCGAAGATCAATCTTTAAAAACCCCTGAGCACCTTGTAGCTGGTCCAACAAATCATCGATACGCGGCAATGGATACTTGTTCCAGATCGTCACCCTATTCAGCTATCTATAATCAATGCATAACCTCATAGTGTCATCCTTCTTCTTTACAAATAATACTGGTTGACCCCAAGGAGATACACTAGGCCGTATAAATTCCCGATCTAAAAAATCCTGCAACTGCACTTTAAGTTCCTTCAATTTAGCTGGAGCCATCTTGTATGGAGTAATGGATATAGGACTAGTTCCTGGCACAAGCTCAATGGTAAATTCCACCTCCCGTTCCACTGGTAACCCAGGTAACTCTTTAAGAAACACATCAGCAAATTCACTAACCATAGGAATATTCTTCAATTCAGGAGTACCTCTCTGAGTATTTTTCACATAAGCCAAGTACCCATAGCATCCTTTCTTGAGTAATGTCCTGGCTTTAATTGCTAATATCAAATTCCTCGGCTTAGAGCATCGCACTCCAAAGAACCAAAACAAAGGAACATGTGGAATTCAAAATACTACATCTTTACGAAAATAGTCAATAGTAGCATGATATGCAGACAACCAATCCATTCCTAAAATCACATCAAAATCCTGGAAGTCAAGAGGTAACAGATCTGTAGGTAATTCTCTATTTCCCACCTACACTAGGCACTCCCTATATACTACCCTAGTTGTCACACAATCACTCGTGGGAGTAGCTATAGTTAATCCATAGTCTAATGGAGTAGGTGGTCTATTAACATACAAGGAGAATGATAGTGATATAAATGAATATGTGGCACCTGAATCTATAAGTACTCGTGCCTGCTGACCAAAAATAGACATCATACCTGTGACCACATCCAGGGTCGCCTGAGCATCCTGCTGGGTAAGTACAAAAACATGGCCTCCAGCCTCAGGTCTGCTCGGTCCACTACCACCAACACCACTACCTCTAGTACTGCCTCCTTGTCCTCGACATCTACCACTTGCTGCTCCTCGAGACACCATAGGTGCACTGCCTATTGATGAAATCTGGGTAGAATATTGCAGACAATCTCTCTACATGTGTCCTTCCTGGCCACATAAAAAGCAACGCCGTGACATAGTAGATCCTGGTCCTCCCATAGGACAGTTTTCGTACAATATGCCCAATCTGCCCATAACAGGAACAAGAAACTGTACTCCCCTGAGATTATCCCATCTCTCGACCCAGTGCAAAGGAAGATGATCCACTCATTCCCTATCCTCGACTCTAGAATGGGCCTCCTAATTTCTTCTTACTTGCACCCTTCAAAAACATTCCTCTCCAGGCTCTACTAAAGAAACTTCCCTTGGAACCTTGTCCACTTGGCTCATATCTTCCCCTTTTTGCCTATTCACTTGTATTTTCCATTTCTTTCAAATCAGTTTCCACAATTAGGGCTTTGTTGTATAAGTCTGAAAATGTTGTTAATTCCAGCATTGAAACACGGGATCTAATATTGTAATTTAGCCCCATCTGGAATCTTTTGCATCTTTTCCCCTCATCTGTGACAACAGAAGGCATAAATCTGGACAAAGTACTAAATTTACTCTCGTGCTCCAACACTAACTAATTCCCCTACTACAGATGTAAAGATTCATTCTATTTTTGATATCGATAGCTCGAGGGAAAGTAATTATTCTCAAAAGCATCAGTAAATTGCCGCCATATGGGAACTCTAGGAACTGAACTGGTCTCCCCTTCAGTGCACACTGGCGGTAATGCTCTCTGCATAGCCTCCCACCAATATTGGGCCTCCTCTGCTAACATAAAAGTGGCTAATAACAATTTATCCTTCTTACCAATTCCGATTACCCTGAATATCTTCTCGATGCGTCGTAACCAATTTTTTTTGCCTCCAATGGACCTGTAGTTCCCGTAAATATTAGTGGATCAAGCTTTTTAAATTGTTCGTATAATGTACCCCTGGGCTTTACTATTTCCATTCGCGTTGTATGTTGCTCAAAGTACTTAACTATTGCTTCCCACAGTTGCCTAGCTTCCTGATCACCTAGTTTCTCCTCCACCTGGGGTCATTTTCCCCTATCTGTAGCCCTAGTAGATGACCCTTCTCCCTCCATGTATCACTGTAACAAATGTGAGTATTGAATATGGGTCAAGAAAACATGTAGTATATAATCCACACACTCACATAGACCTCTAACACCCCACCTAAACAGACCAATTCCTAAGTCACTGTCACGCTAGACTCAACTCGACTACTGAATTATAAACTCTAGCTCTGATACTAACTAAATTGTCATGCCCCATCCCAGTCTCCCGAGGATGAGATGCGACTAGATTTTTAATACACATGTTTACAATTATTATAAGCTGGACTAATCAAACATTAAATCATTCCACAAGTGCAACAACACCACTCATCACCTTAGTTATTAAGCATGATGGTAACACCTGTCTCATAACCTGTACCATATATAATACACCTGTACCAATCATTTGTTTTCCAGGTTATAGACATATACAAAATCCCACACCCACATAACATACATCACAAAGTATGCTTGTTGAGTCTATTTACAAATATATACTATTAACCTGTCATAATAATCTCTCACAAATATAATACACAACCCAGAAATTAGTTATACTAACACTCAACCTGAATGATATCACACTAATGTTGTACAAGACTCAATCAACTGGATAGTAGACTGGTCTGTATCCTCCTTTATAGTACCTGAAAAGAAGAAGCTGTAGGGGTGTGAGCTAAACCACGTGCTCAGTGAGATTCATGTTGTATATGAAATGGAAATGATAGTAATACACTGAAGTAGGTAGATACTATGTAGATACATGTATCAAACAACAACATCAATCCAATTTCAAAGAATTCACAAACCACATCACATCCATACTACCCCTCATTGGGTAATTGATCCCACATGGATCCATGTCTCCTGACCATTCCTACTACACAGGAAATTCCAAATGCCAATGTGACTGATGCTAATTTTTGCATAGAATAAATACCTATGAAAGAGGAGCTTGCGGGATATAAGTTGAAATTGAGGGTTGGGTATCCCAACGACCATGATACTAATTTTCTTTAACCCACATACACATCTGTTCGATTGGAGTTTGGAGGTAGCTCACTGAAAACCTTCACAAGACAATACTCGTCCACTAGGGATCACCTAGGGGTTTAATGGCTTGTTTCATATGCTAAATACAATCGTGTTATCCACAAAAGTGATTTTATTTTGTTATTTATTATTAGGGACTAGTAATGTTTAGGTTGGGGGGGTGTGATTAACCCTAATTAAGACATAATTTAATTAAGTTAGTAGGTCAATTGGGTTAGTTAAATAAAGTTAAACTAGTCAAAATAAGTCAAATTAGGGTTAGTGTGTGAATTAGGGATAATGCATTGATTGTTGTTCTTTTCAAGGTTTTGTGCGTCAAAGCTACCAACTACTGGGGAGCCAATTGCGTCAAAGCTACAAACGACTGAGAAGCCAATTATCAAAGTTACAAACTATAGGGTGCCAATTATGAAGCTACAAACTATAAGGTGCCAATTATCAAAAGCTCAAAAGGGAGGGGGATCAAAGTGTAATTCAAGCTCTCCCTTTTTGCCTATAAATATCACCCCTTGGGTCTTGTAAAGATCATCTTTTTTTCCTTGTATCATCTTTCTTGTAAGGAGCATCTTTTGGTAGTGAAAAATATCCAAAAGTCATTATTGCTTTCTTGTATCATCTTTCTTGTAAAGAGCATCTTTTGGTAGTGGAAAACCCTCCAAAAGGCATTATGGCTCTCTTGTATCATTGCTTTCTTGAAAAAAACACCTTTTGGTAGTGGATAACCCTCTAAAAGTTATTATTGCTTTCTTTTCTTGTATTATTACTTTCTTTTAATTCATTGCTTTCTTTTATTGTATTATTGCTTTCTTTTAATTTATTGCTTTCTTTTATTGTATTATTGCTTTCTTTTAATTTATTGCTTTCAGTTATTTCCATTGTCTTGAGCTTCCTTCTTCCCTTAGAGGAGTGAAACTCTTCCACTTTCTCGAGCTTTACCAAAGCCGTGAAGGGTGGAACATGATTCACTCATTCTTTGTCAAAGATTGGCTTCGTGTGTATTATGTTTTACCTTGCAACTCCTCTAGTTGGAGGGATAAGCATCACTCACTTTTCTAGCTTTACGAAAGCCATGAACAGTGAGTAGTTTCTTATATAATCTTTAGTAAGAGGTGATGGACATGTATAATTATCCGAAAGTTATAATTGTGCATTTCGTTTATGCTTAGCTCTAATCTTCATTTCTTCATAATGTCTTCTCATTACATTGTTGTCTTTACCTTAAGCATGAGTAGCTAAGACTTTAAGTTGGCTAATCCAAGGGAGACCTCCTCTTGGGTATGCCATTTTAACTCATTTTCCTTTCTCCTTTCAGAATACGATGGTTTGGTTTGACTGGGTAGAGGGTGGACGGGATTGTAAGTCTTTGATATCCTATAGACTTGTCACGGGTTATGCTTGGATCCTCACTTCCATCTTAGCCCTAGCTTCCCACGAATCAATCGTACATCTATGCTCTATTGGAAGAAAGATTCAAGTTGACTTGGTAATCCCATTGGAGTGAACCCTTTGGATTAGCCAACATTTTTCCCATTCCAATTTTGTTAAGACAAAATCACAAACCAAACTTCAACAAAAAAAGATTTTACACTTTGTTTTTCACCATAATCACCTTCAAAATGATTCACCTCATTCCTTGAGGAGACAACCTTGGAATACAATTCCAAGTAAAACACGACAAGCAAAAAGTCTCACTGCACTTGGGGAGCATTTTTGTTCACACGTACACACATTTGACATTTCATTCATCCACCATTCTGTTGCCCTTTGTTTTGACATCATTCAAAGGGAGAGTGACACTCCCCTTCACACACACCATACATACATTGAGGGATGATGTCTGGAGGTTAGGATATTATAACGAAAATGATCATGCATAAAGCTACCCGGATCTTTGAGCTTTGGTGGTAGCTTCTTTTGAAAAATAGCACTGCACTCCTCCTAAGTGCCACTGTCTCAAAATTACCTAATTTTCTCTTCTTTGACAAAATTTTCTTTAAAAATTTCACATAGTTAGGCATTTTCTCTACTGCTTTTACGAAAGGGATATTTATTTGGAGCTTATTAAACATCTCCATCAATTTAGAGAATTGTTTATCCCACTTATGTTTCTGCAAACGTTGTGAAAACGGCACGGGAGGCATAATAGGACTTGGATTACCTCCATTAGAACACTGGATCTTCTTCTTTCTTTTCATGTTCCACATTCTTGCTATCTTTTATTATTTTACCTTCAATATCATCTCCATGTGATTAATTTGGAGTTCCACGAACAACCTTAGGTAACTCTGTTCTGCTTCATAATGTAATAGCATTGCAGTGCTCCTTACCTTCCCTCTTAGGATTGACCTCTGTATCACTAGGTAAAGTGCATTGAGGTCAGCTGTTAATGGCATTAGCAAGTTGACCCATTTGATTCTCCAGGTTTTGGATTGATACATCTAGATTGTTCATCCTTGTCTCATTATGTGCTATGTACCTGGAAAATAGCTCCTCTAAATTTGACTTCTTTTCTTATTGTGGTGGAGCTTGATTCTGAAAGCCTGGTGGGTATGTTTGTGTTGGAGCAGAAGTTTAGGCTTGATTATTATTCCAAGACATGTTCAGATGAGTCCTCCAACCAGGGTTATTATTGTTAAAATTATTGCCAAGTTGTTGCATGTTGAAGTTACCAACGTGTTGTACCGACTCTGAACTAATTGCACATTGATTGCTCAGATGGTTCCCGACACACAATTCACACACAACTGCCACACTCTGAATAGGCTGCACCCTTAAAGTATCAATCTTCTTTGTAAATGTAGCAACCTGTACAGCCAATGCAGTAACCGCATCAACTTCATAAATCCCAACTACCTTTTGCTCATTGATCCTTATAGAGGGCCACTGATAATTGTTGGCAGCCATTGTTTCCAATAACTTATAAGCTTCATCAAAAAATTTTCCCAACAATGCCCCACCGCCAGCTACATCGATACTGGTTCGAGTAGCACTAAACAACCCGTTGTAGAATGTTTGAACTTGCAACCAATTAGGAATACCATGGTGAGGGCATTTTCAGAGTAAATCCTTGAATCGCTCCCAAGCTTCATATAAAGTCTTAGAATCATGTTGTGCGAATGATGTGATGTCGTTTCTCATCCTTGTAGTTTTAGCTGGTGGAAAGAATTTAGCTGAGAATTTTTGAGATAAATCTGTCCATGTGGTAATAGAACCTGGCGGCAATGAATGCCCAACTCTTGGCCTTATCATGAAGTGTGAAAGGGAAAAGTTGGAATCTATTCGCATCTTCGGAAATCCTATTGTATTTGAACGTGTCACAAATCTCCAGAAAATTCACCAAATGATCATTTGGGTCATCGTTAGGCAAACCCCCAAACTGCACTGAATTATGAATCATTTGGATGGTACCCAGCTTGATCTCAAAACTATTTGCTTGAATTGCGGGTCTTTGAATGCTCGATTGTATTTCTGTAACAAGCGGCATAGCATAATTCCTTAGCAATTTCTATTCTTCTTCAGCCATAGTTTCTTGATTATTAACTTCTTGACATTGTTTTCGCAAGTTTCAAAGCCTTCTTTCGATTTTGTCTTCGTACGGTAGTAGCTCCTGACCTGTAGATCGTGTTTGTATACAAAATTCAATAGTACTTGCAAAAGCATTTCAAATAGAAAATTAAATAAGTTTAAACTAAGATCAAATTGATTGAAATTAATATTGAAATAATTACTAGAATAATTCCCAAGCAACGGTGCCAAAACCTTGTTGTTCGAATTTAATATTGACAATTTACGTTTAAGTATACACGATCAACAAGTAATAAAGTGATAAGTAGAGTATCGTTCCCACGGAGAATTATTACTACTAATTTCCAAGTACTAACTTTATATCAATTCAATTTTATTTAAACAATTGGAATTGAACTATGTCATTACTAATTTAAAACTAAATTTAAACTTAATAATCAAGGGTTGAATTTACCAGATAAAAGAATTTAAGATTACAATTTCCCCTAATACTTCGTATAAATCTTTCTAACTCCCTTTCTAATTAATTGATCAAAATAAGTTGTTAATTGAGAACTCAAAATTATTTATTAAACATCTTCCGATAGTTAGATAAAAATATCTCTCCCAATTCAATTACTATATTCCTATGTAAAATAATTTGGAATAGATTCATTAAGTTTAAACTCTCATAAAAGTTACACATGGCATATAGGTATATTCCTATCCTATACACAAACTCAGCAATTCAATCCTAAGAACAATTAACCAAACGCATGTCATCATATTCAGATCTAAACCTAGAATTCATCTCCCAATTTCATTGAGGTTATCAAATTAATTGTTGGCCACACAATCATATATTAAGCACAAAATATGATAAACAAATAATGTATGATTAATAGAACTAGAAACAAGAGTAGATCAATTTAACTAAACATCAGGTTCTGTTGCAATCTTAATAAAGAATTTAGTTCATAATGTAATTGAAAAACATCCTTCTCAAATTAAACAACATCTCAGAAAATCAAGAAGTAAAAGTAAGAGAAAAGAATGAAAACTTAGTTGCAATCTTCAATCCTTATCTAGCCTTTAAGTCCAATCTTCTTCGTGTCGATTCCTTTCATCCTTTTCTTCAATTTTCTTTTAATCCTTGGTCTTTTCTTATGTTAGCAGCCCCCAAAATCAGTCTATCTCTTCCCAACTCAAACCCTAGCATATATGTCACATTATGGTTCAATTTCAGCCCCAAAACAAGTTAGAATTCGCATCCCAAAGCCAACACAAGTGCAACAGCGCTGAAAGTCAGTGCAGGGATGCTGAGTTACTACTTTTCTAGCATAGGGGTGCTCATTTTGGCGCAGGGGTGCTGGTCCCCTTTCAAGCCTAAAATTGCCCTTGTTGCTTGGTCTTCAAAAATCCAACACTTAGGCTCTGAATTGACCTTGTTTCCTTCCAAATGATGATCCATACAAAATATCATCAAAACACACAAAAAAATAAAAAGGAACATAAAATATTTGAAAACTTGCAATTTCATCGAGTCGAAAGTACTCAATTCGTAGGTATAAAACCCACTCATTAGTCATAATCGGACCCCTCTTTGAGCAACACCCTTTAGTGCCCAAGCAGACAAGTTTTTGCATGATTTTAGTCTTATTTGAAATACGATTTTCACTCCAATAACGATCGCCCTATGATCACCCTCTCACCGATCGAGTGGTCGTTCGCGAATATGAGTTTTCTTATTTACTAAGACTACCCTTATTTTAGACCTATAAATAGGGAGTTCCTTTCCCACATCTAGGTCAAGCCTTAAAAGAGCATTTAGAGAGATTTTTGAGGAAGAAATCTATCTTTCAATCTTGAGAGCTTCCACCATAACCAAGATCCCTAAGAAGTCAAAGGCTATCACTAGTGATTCTATCAATTATCACATCATGGAGTAGGAGAGTTTGTTGGTTAACAAACCCATTGGTGTGCATACTAAGGATAGTTGGCATACCCGTAATTGCTTGAGGCCTAGAAGAATCATGTGACATGGAGGTCCAAGTGAAGCTACATCAGACGTTGAAGGGAGAGTTTCTGCAAAGAGATATAGAAGGAAATGGATTATCTATCAATGGGTATTGGTTGAGATATAAGATTCGAGTACTTGTGTGTTGACTTGGCATGCAGTGGATTAAGCTTTGGTGAACCCCAAGTGGTTCCCTGCGATTTTTCCCAAAGAGGGTTTTCCGTATCACCAAATTGCTTGTGTCTCTTATTGTTTATTGTACACACTTGCAATTATGAGCACACAAGTGCACTATGTGTTTGATATTTTGATTGTTAGATTTCATATCATTCATAGTTGTGCAATTGGGTTTGTGGGTATGTTGGGATCGCCGTGAGATTGACTTGAGTGAATTAATTATAAATTAATTAAAATCAATTGTCATAGTTCAAACGGTTGGTGGTGTTTGAAATGGGTTCTCATATTCATTGCTATGTATTTGTGAGAAGTAGTAATTTTGTGGTAGATATAGATTTTAATTTGTAATAAATTTGGGCTAAGATTGATAAACCTATTCACCCCTTCTAGGTTGAGTGTCTTGGTTTTCACATTTATAATCGTGAGGGAAGATCCACATTAGTTTTCCCCTCCTGGAATATTAGTGTGTTCATGGATTGATTTTGATAGAGATTTGGTTATATGGATACGCGGGTCAATGCTTTTTTTAGAATTTTTCTTGTCATGTTTTTAGGTGTTGTTCCGAAATCAATAGATGCAAATACATAATAAATTAATTGTGCTTCATGTTTACTATCTCTTAGCTCTTTATTACCATGTTCGGGGCTATGGAACATATATTTATAGTTTATGTGGGTTGCATTCCAAATTACCTAAGCTTTGGATGCAATGGATCAAAGTACATATTTCAATCTAAAATCAGTAGGGGTCCAAGAAGTGATTAAGCACCATTATTGTGAAGGGGTGTTTGTGACGGACTTAGTTCAAAGGGTAATCGGTGTAGCCACTTTTTTTTTTTGAATTGATTGGTGTGGTCACTACTTGCTCCTTAGAGTTCATTAAATTATCGAGGAATTCTCAAGCGTAGGAAAGGGTATCATTTTTGTAATTCAGTTGATTACCAAGGTCGCCTCCTAAATGAATGGCTCAAGAGGTGATGGTTAACAGAAAAATAAAACCTTGAATTTCGAGAGTTCGTTGGAAGAATTGATTACTTTAAGAAATAACAATTAAAGGAAAGAACAGGTTGATTAGTAGAGATCACCTCATCATGAATAGGCATTTTGACTCAAACTCTACAATTCACTTGAGATTGTGGTCAACTGCACTCAAGTGGTAGATATTCATTTAACGCTCAATTCATAAATAACAAATATGTACTCAAGACAATTGAATTAGTATAAAGGAAGTCACTTCGATTGCAATGATTACAAGAATTACCTATGCCAAGTCTTAGTTGTCGACGAGTAAGAAAAAAGATATATAGTTCAATAGCATCTTCAATTTAACCCATTCAATTAACCCAAATAACTTGACAGTAGACAAGCCTTAATTTTGACTCAAAGCCCCCAATTCACGAATGAGACTACTTTATCTGATCAAACTAGTGAACGACTACTCACTCATGACTAAATTAAATTTGAAAGCAATTAAATAAAGCATCAATATAATTGAAAGAAATAAGACAAGAATTGAATTTGCGAGAAAAGCAAATACCTTGTATTGAAATTGCAATGAATGTAAATCGTTTGTAGAAAGGAACCAAAAGTACTTTCTTTGTAGGAATTTTAATATTTGAATTGAACAAAAGCTTGTAAAGTAAAACAATGAAGAAAGCTTGGAAGAAGAAGAAAATCTAAAAACCCTAGGAAAGAGAAAAGAGAAGAACGGCGAAATGAACGATGGAATGGAGTTCCCTTCTCTCTTGCTAGACTTGGGTATTTATAGGAGGTCTTGTGCTAAGAATCCTCCTTTCTATCCATCAATCATAGCCCTAGAAATATTTACCAGATTGCTCCCTTATGAGTCTTAATTACAGAAATTTCAAGAACCTACTGGTAGGTAGCAAGAAAACGACCAACCCGTAGGACTTTCACTGTTGTCCTCCTATTGGTTGTCTTACTCTCCCCCTATAGAACCCTCTCTATCTTCAACTACAAGTAGAGAGTATTAACCTACCTTTAGAACCAACTTCTGGCCTCCGTTGTACTAGTAGAAGACCTACTGATAGAAAGGGTCTTTTTCTCAATTCTACTTGTTGTGGCCTTGGCTTCACTCCTGGACCTCTTGGCTCATCCTCCAAGTCCTCTATGACATTGAAACACATGCAATTCCATGTTTTTACACCAGTTCAACTGCAAACACACAAATTCACTGTAAAATAAACATCTCAACTAAAACAAAGGAATTAAGTTATTAGCATGACTAAGATGAATGAGTATGAGGCTTATAATATGTAAATATTATGCTCTCATCACACCCCCCAACTTATATTTTGCTAGTCCCTTAGAAAAATGAAGTAAACAAACATCAAACTTCCTAAACTTTATACGATAAATTCCAAAGCATACTCAATCACATAACCAATATCATCAAATTGAAATGCATATGCTTAAAGAATAAATGGCACACCCATGGAATCAAAAGACCTCATGTACATATCCCTATGTGCTTTTGGGTACAAAAGAATAAAATCGTAGTAGCCTTCTACCTTTGGGTGTTTCTACTAAGGCTTTCACTACCTAGACAACTAGGAAAATGAAAAAGAAGAAATAAAAAGGTAAAAAAATAGGCCCATCAATCAGTTAGAGGTATCCCCCTCCTCATCATCCCTCCCCTCCTCCTCCTCTAAGTAAGAGATAATCGCCGACTTCTCAAAAACTCTTACTCGCAGCCAATCCCTTCCCCTCAGAAGTGGTGGGCTTGGCCTGAGTATCCAATGTTTCTGCCATACCTTCCACCACTTTTGAGTGTAGGGAGGCATAGAGGAGCCAAGAGAGAAACCCTACAGCCCATGAGTGTTTATCCAGAGGGTTTAAAGGTGGGATCTTCTTGATTACCGGAGGTACATCCTCTTCCTCCTCAGAACTTGACTCTACCATCTTCCTCTTACCACTTTCCCCCATTGATGCCCGCTTTGATGATGCAGCTATTGCTAGGGCTTTTGTTCAGGAGTGTCCCTCGGCTTCCCCTTGTCCTTGCCATCTTTGCTACAATCCTAGAAACCATGGCAACAATTAGGACCCAAGCAATAGAGTAGTACCATAGATTTTGGCGAGCCCAAATTCAAATGGGCTAGAACCAATTGATCAAGCAAGCCCAGATCCACCAGGAAGGCAGCCCAAATTTGATTCATCAATCCGACCCAGTCCAAGATCCAAGGAGTCTATAAAGAAAAAAACATGTAGAGGAGAGATCATCGGGATGGATCCATAAGAATTAATTGTACTTACCTTTTGTAACTATCTTCTCCAAAGAAATAGTACCCTCACACTCACATCACCGCCTCACCTCACTGCCTCACCATACCTATAAATTGTAAGCTCTCTTCATTGGGAGGGCATCTCATCACACCTCTCTACACACACATAGCTTCTCTCTCCTAGCTATTGTATCTCTCCTAGAGCTATCCATTGCTCTTTCCCCTGTTCACTTTACTTGATCAATAAAAAGCCCTCGGCCACCATTTTTATTTTCCCAGAGTGGAGTAGGTCATCCGAATTGAACCACTATATATCTTTGCGTTGACTAAATATTTACATTGCTGTCATTGATTGCTTTATTTATTATCTATTAATTATACCCTGTCACACACTCAATTGTTGATCTTGCAGAGGACAGTTTTGTGCATCATCAAATTTTGTAAGAGAAGTTGGTTTGGGAAAAAAAAAATTCTAAGAACCATTTTGAATTTCAAGGTCAAGAAGAGAATCAAAATGAAATTGGAGAGATTCGAGAGGTTAGGAAGGTTAGTCTAGGATTTTTGGAACCTAGGGAGAAATTCTAGAGAATGGGTCGTAAGGGTTTTAGTGAATGGAGTGATTTCCTACTGATAGAAACCTTTTTATTTTTTTTTTCAGACCGAATAGTAACCTACCGGTAGGAAGCAAATTTTGACCTACCAGTAACTAAGTTCAGAATTTCAAAATTTTTTCTATTTTTTTTTCTTTTTTAGAATTAATTAAAAACAAACCTAATTAACTCTAAATCCTAAACTCAAAATATACACAATTAAATCCTTAATCACATTCCAATGTGCCACAAATTCTCAAGTATATGCAATGCAATTTATGATACAAAATAACAAATACAATGCTAAGGAATTTAAAACTTAATAAAGAATCTAATGAAATGAAAAACAAAATGAAAAATTAGAAATATAAAACCATTTTCATAGGTAACACAAATGCATTTAACCTATGCACTAAGCCTTTAAACCCCTAGGTTTTTTCTAGTGGTCAAGTGTTGTGTCGTGAAGGTTTTCAGAGAAGATACCTACAAACTTCAATTTGTCTACCCTACTTTCAACTTATTATTTTCTAATTACCATGAAATCAATGACATACTATATCTACTCAAACTAATTAACACACAGTTTTTCTAAAGGCTTCAAGGCTATGCAAAAATATTCACAATCAAGTTAATACTCAAAACTTGTGTGTGTGTAATATGACCAGGCAACTCTCAATCCGGATTCATATTCCTATTAGCTAAGCAAAGCTAGTTTCAATGCCAAAACTCACTAAGGTTTTCACACCTAGAAAAAAATTTCTTTGATTATCATGACTATTCCACTCATATGTATATGTAAGGATCAAATTTATGTAATCAAGACAAATTTTTACTCACATATTTCTCAAAAATGAAGTGCATAAGTTAAATAGAACGACCTTGGTATAATCTCATGAAAAGGAATATTAAGAGACATATAAGTAATATAGTTGGCATATCTCATAGACATTAAAGCTTACACACTCAACCATACCTTCAAAATCAAATAGGACGTGATCCATTTGTAATGAGGTCTTGGTTGAAATTTTAATAAATAAAAGAATTAAGGATTTAAAAGAAGTTATCCCCTAAATGAATTCAATATTCAACAATTGTATTCTTCTTTCCATACATATCAAACTCATATCCTTCCTTCATAAGGCTTTGGCTTTCATATTTCACATTTTCTTTTCATGTTTTTCTTATCATTCTTTTATTTATTTTTTTATCATCTTTTTTCTATTTGTTCATGATTGATTCTTTTACCACAACCCTCATCATATATCCAATACACAAATCTAGGGATAACCAAGGCAAGATATATATTTATATGCTCAACTTGGTTGTTAGTTGAGATAAAGAAATGAAAACTGATCATGCCTCAATCACGGATACTAGAGAAAATGCAATGAAAGAACTAACTTAGGGCTCAAATCGAATTCAAAGACAACCTAGAATCATCTTTCAAAAAGTATGAAGTGTTGCTCTCAAATTGAATTCAAAGACGACCTAGAATCATCTTTCAGAAAGTATGGAGAAGTGTTGCTCTTTATTGAGATATAGCCAACTAATTTCTCTTATTCTCCTAACCAAAACTAGAATGATGAGATTATTGAAAAACAATGGAATTGAAATGAATATCATATGAGTAAATGTATTATACCTCTCAAACCATGATAAGAATACTCATAGGGTCTAGACATGCATCTCTACAATGGATGTCAAGCATTTTAGAACATAAACCTAATCCCATAAATCTCAACAGAAATGGCATGCTCATTGTCAACAAAGTTTGGGTTTCTATTACAAGCATCACTATGGACTATAAGTCTCTAGAGTACAACATGCAACCAATTCAGGTATCACATCGCATATCTAAATCCAACAACTCTTAAGAAAGAACAAGTATCATTCAAATAGACATATTGTTTTTTCAAAAATTTTCAATTTTCCACTAAACTACAAAGAATACTAAAATAAACAGGAATAGGAGCAAAACCATGGTGCAACTCTCGTCCCCACTTAATATATACATTGTCCTCAATGCGACAAAGATAATGGAATGAGAAACAATAGATAAGGGAAAGTGAACACCTG
>CAUOFW020004990.1:0-28902 GCA_963454935.2 Ilex paraguariensis
TCTCCCTCATTACATCTTTGACCCCTATTAGGCTTTGCCTATAAAAGGAAGCCTTTGAGGGCATGTATCGGTGCACACACTGAAAACCGGGGAATGAAATAAGAAAGAAAAAGAAAAGTGTAATCTTGAAAATCAAACACATTGAATTCCTGAATAACTTATTTAAATATATTTGTGCATTACTCTCTTTATATTTTTTTTAATATTCTATAGATTTCACAATACGTTTTTAGCACGAGTACCTAATTAGTTAAGGATTGTTTTTTTCGAAAGAATTCGAATTAAGTTAAAAAAAAGGTAAGGCTTGAATATTATATAATGATTGTGAAAGATTTTTTACAATTAACATTTGTAATTTGTTTTGTAAGTTTATTAGAAAAATGTGAAGACTTCAGAAGTCTTGAAGATTTTGTATCAGCTTTATAAATTATAATAAATCTTGCTGATTTTAGATGTCCTGATGACTTTGGATTAATATTTATAATTCATAAAAATCATAAAGACTTGCTATAAAGTTCAATTAAATTAATTTTACGCATTGAATTTGATGATACAACAAACAATTCCAAAGCATGAGCTCAGTCGTGGAGGTCAGACAATGAGGTCGGGCAAGACATGCAGAGCTCAATGGATCGAAGCCCGAACTCCCCCTCAAACGAGACAATAATGGGAGTGATAAGGGAACAGCTGGAACCCTATAGGCACTTGAGAATCGTATCCAAAACAAAAAGCCTTCAACCAACCAAGATATTCTCCAACAATCAAGGAGGAATCCACGGGTGAAAGGCAAGGATCTCGGCAGAGATCCCACAGATCGAGGAACAGCTCTATAAATACTGTATAATACCCCTAATAAGACAGAGAGGTTTTTAGTAGCGCAAGAGACTGATTGTAAAGGGGATTCCCCCATTATAGAAACGGAACGAGCAAGAGTCTCCATTGAAGAGTGGATTAACCGAGTTCCCAAACTGGCGAACCACTATACTTTTATTGTGCACAACTTCCTCAATTCTCTAGTAATCTTTACACAAATCTCAAGAACCTCCTAGCTCAGGTCTGAGTTGTTAAGCATAGTCCATTCCCTCTGCTTATCCACATCAATTTATACCATCAGTTTAGCGCCGTCTGTGGGAACGATAGTTCTCGTTACAAGTACCCTGATCTTTCAGTAACTGATGGTCTCAACCCACAACATGAGCAGAAGCCAAATGAATCCCCATAAATGCAGAACCAGCAGGAGAACACAAGTAGACGTCACGAGGATCCACAAGATTTCTTCCCAACCACAGATGTCAATCCTTCTATGACAGATCCTCCCACGAACAACGAGTTGGAGGCCCTCCGCTTGGTAAATCAACGCCTGATAAAGCAAAATGAGGAACTTTTGAAGCTTTTACAACAACCACAGGAGAAACAACCAGCCCAAGGAGGCCAGAATGATTCCCCTCACAAGGAACCGCAACCCTTTGATCCATTCTGGGAGGCCGACGAAGTAGGAAAAAATAGCCAGGTTCCCCAACCCCCTCTAAGGAACGGGAACAATGAAGAGGTGCAAAGTAGAAGTAATGAGATTGGGAGGAATAACCTCTGCCCAGTCCAACAGAAACGGAAAGACCAATATTGGGAGTAGCGTTTCAAAGATATTCAACAGGAGCTTAACCACATGAAGAAGGCCATAAGGGGTAAGACCCCAGTACCATGGACGCCTTGGTGCAGCAAACCGAGTCCCTATTCACTCCTGGGGTATTGCATTTCCCTTTCTTACCGAAATTCAGAATGCCGTAAGTAGAAGCTTTTGATGGAACTAGAGACCCCATGAATCATTTGAACACCTATAAAAACCAGATGGAGTTGAATGGATATCAAGACCCTGTTCGCTGTCACGCCTTTGCTATAACCCTGAAAGGGTCAGCCTTAGCATGGTTTAACCGGATTCCCCCGGCCTCCATCTCTTCGTTCAAAGAGCTCTCAATATCCTTTGTGTCTCACTTCATTGGAGCTTGGACATACAGAAACTTGAGCTACCATTTGCTAAATGTGAAGCAGGGACCTCAGGAAAACCTAAGGTCCTATGTCCAAATATTTAATTTGGAATCCCTAAAGGTAGATGTCCTGGACGAAAAATTTGCAATTACTACTTTCATAGTAGGATTGGGAATACAGTCTAAGGACTTGATGTTTTCCATATCCAAGAATCCTCAGGCAAGCATGGCCGAGGTTTTGGCCAAAGTAGAGAAGTATATCAATGGTGAGGAAGCTCTCCTTTCAAAGGTAGGGAGCTCATCTTCCCAGAAAGGCAAGGAAAAGGAGAAAAAAAAATCAGAGTCCCAAGAAAGAAAGAGAAAGAAACAGGTCTCCAAAAAGAGACAGATCTCCTAGGAGAGATAGAGAACGTTCTCCAAACAGGAGGGAAAATGTCAGAGAACATCTAGGCCCCCCACAGCCCGAGTTACAACCAAGGTATGCACCTCAGCAGTACACCCCATTCACTGTCATAGTATCCCAGATCTTGTATGAGGTGTAAAATGAAAAGTTCTTAAGATGACCTCCTCGAATGAAAGCAGATCCAGCAAAGAGGGATCCTACGAAGTATTACGAATATCACAGGGATCATGGTCACCATACCAATGAATGCATCCAGCTCAAGAAAGAGATTGAGTTCTTGATCCAAAGGGGGCAGTTACGCCATTTTATTGCCCATGATGCTCAGAACAGAGCTCCACTGCCCCCAGCACCTCAGCAGCAAACCTCGTGCAGCATCAGCAACCCCTAGGGGAAATCAGAGTAATATTAGGGGGATTTGTAGGAGGATGGGAATCCAACTCGGCTAGGAAAACTCACTTACGTAGGGTCAAAGCTGATGAAGCGCTGGAGGTACATATTGTCTCCAATAGTCCGCGTCTGGATATGCCAATCACCTTCTCAGACTTAGATCTGGAAGGCTACCAATATCCCCATGATGATCCTTTAGTAGTAAGAACGGTCGTCGCCAACAGAACTGTTAATTGAGTTATGATTGACAACGGGAGCTCTGTAGAAATCATCTTTACACCAGCGTTTGATAAGATGGGAATAGGTAGAGAAAAGATCAAGCCAGTAACCACCCACTTGTTGGGATTCTTAGGAGAAAGGGTACTTCCACTAGGGTCGATTCAGCTCTTGCTCACAATTGGGGACCCCCCTGTCAGGCTTCCATGTATGTAAGATTTCTGGTAGTTGACGCCCTTTTTGCGTATAACATGTTGCTAGGAAGCCCTTCCCTCAATGCAATGAGGGCTATACCTTCAGCTTACCACCTGGTGATGAAGTTTCCTATGAAAAATAGGGTGGGTACTGTCCGAGGAGATCAACGTGTGACACGAGAATGATATATGGCGTCTGTCAATAGAAATGAGGTCGAAAACATTCAACTGAACGAGCTCGATATGAGAGATGAACTAGACACTAGGCCAACGCCATCAGTGGAGCTAGAGCCTGTCCAACTTGATGAAAAGCTAGAACACCTTGTTTACGTCGGGTCTAAACTAAGCAGGGAAATAAAGGACATTCTCATTCAATTCTTGAAGGAGAACATGGAAGTATTCACCTGGAAGCAAGAAGATATAGAAGGAATTGACCCCTCAATTATCATACACAAGTTAAGTGTAAATCCCATCTGTATGCCTATAAAGCAGAAATGAAGAAGTTTTACCCAGAGTGCCAGAAGGCAATCAATGAGGAGGTCAGTAAACTTTTCCACGCCAAAGCCATTAGAGAAGTGGTTTACCCTACATGGTTAGCCAAAGTGATCCTTGTCAAGAAGACCAATGACAAGTAGCGACTTTGTATTGACTTCACCGATCTTAACTGAGCATGCCCAAAGGATAGCTTTCCCTTACCTCGGATTGACTTAATAGTAGATGCCACCGCTGGACACGAGCTCTTCAGCTTCATGAACGCTTTCTCAAGCTATAATCAGATCAGGATGGACCCCACCGACCAGGAGAAGACCTCCTTTGTGATTGAGCAGGGAACATACTGTTATCAGGTTATGCCTTTTGGGTTAAAGAACGCAGGAGCCACCTACTAGCGTCTAGTGAATCAAATTTTCCAAAGGCAAATTGAAACATCCATGGAGGTCTATATCGATGATATGTTGGTAAAATCATTGAAGGCAGAACTCCATATTGCGCATCTAGTAGAATCGTTCCAGGTCCTTAAGGAATACAAGATAAAACTTAACTTAGCGAAATGTGCCTTTCGAGTGTCTGTAGGGAGGTTTTTGGGCTTTATAGTCAACAATAGAGAAATTGAGGCTAACCCAAAAAGGTTAAGGTAGTTCTAGATATGTAACCACCATCTAATGTAAGGGAGATACAATGCTTGACTGGGAGAATAGCTGCCTTGAGTCATTTTGTGTCCAGATCAAGCGATAAGTGTCAACCCTTCTTTCAAATCCTAAAAAAGGCGTTTCAGTGGGATGCCCGGTGTGAAGAAGCATTCAAAGCTTTGAAGGTCTACCTGAGCTCCCCTCTTGTTCTAGTAAGCCCCTTGGAGGGGAAATACCTACTCTATATCTAGCTGTCTCAGATTTCTCATCTAGTGCAGCACTGGTGAGGGAGCGAGATAAGTTTCAGCAACTAGTCTACTATTGTAGCAAAGCTCTGGGGGGGGGGGCAGTAGAGAGATACCCAAAAATAAAGAAACTTGCTTTAGCATTAATGACTACAGTCAGGAGACTTAGACCATATTTTCAGGCCCATACCATCGAGGTCCCAACAGAGCAGCCGATGAAGAAAGTGCTGCACAAACTAGAGTCTTCAGGAAGGCTGATAAAGTGGGCCATAGAGCTTAGTGAATTTGACATCAGATTCAAGCCTAGAACTGCGATCAAAGGGCAAATTCTGGTAGATTTCATCGTGGAGTTCACAACTCCAGCACCTATGGAAGCAACGCAGTTAGTGCCTAACCTCTTCACATGGAAGCTTTTTGTAGATGGAGTTGCCAATGCCCAAGGAAGTGGTGCAGACTTGATATTGACATCTCTAGATGGTATAGACGTCGAATACGCCCTCAGGTTTAGGTTTAAGGCCTCAAACAATGAGACAGAATATGAAGCTGTCATTGTTGGACTCAATCTTACTCACTTAATGGAGGCTGAGCAGTTGAAGATCTGCAATGATTCCCAGCTGGTAGTAAAACAGATAGAGGAGACTTATGAAGCTAAAGGCGAGAAGATGGTCCTTTACCTTCGAAAGGTACAGGAGTTGATCAAGATGTTTATGCAAGTTAAGATTAGACATATCCCAAGAACTGAGAACTCACGAGCAGATGCCTTGGCGAGGTTGGCAACAGCTTCGCAAGAAAGTTTGGACAGATTAATTCCAGTGGAGAACCTCGCAGAACCGTCTGTGTGCATTAGGGATGAAGAAGTGCTACCTATACAAACCCCACCAAGCTGGATGGACCCCATCCTAGGGTATTTTTAGCATGGAATTTTGCCAGAAGATCCCAAAGAAGCTGCAAAGCTAAGAACCAGGTCAGCCAAATTTTCTATCTTGTAGGAAAACTTATACAAACGAGATTTTTCAACACTTTTCTTAAATGCGTGGGGGACAAAGATGCCAATTACATACTCAAAGAAATTCATGAGGGAGTCTACGACAACCACATCAGAGCTTGGGCTTTGGCAGGGAAGACGTTAAGGCAGGGGTATTATTGGCCCACGATGTTCAAGGATGCAACAGATCTGGTCAAAAGATGCAAGGTCTGTCAAGTGCACGCCAACATCCCCCATTGCCCACCAGAGCTCTTAACCTCGGTGGTTAGCCCATAAACTTTCCAGCAATGGGGTCTAGATATACTTGGGCCCCTTCCCACCAGCGTGGGACAGTGTAAATTTGCCATCATTGGGCTAAACTACTTCACCAAGTGGGCAAAAGTAGAACCTTTATCAACGATTACAGAACAAAAAGTCCAGAACTTCACGTGGAAATAAATAATCTGCAGGTTTGGTATTCCCAAGGCAATCGTCTCCGACAACGGGAAGCAGTTTGACAATCTAAAGTTCAAAAATTTATGTGCCGAGCTCAGGATAAAGAACTACTTTTCAGTCCCAGCCCATCCTCAGTCTAACGGGCAAGCGGAGGTCACCATAAGAACCATAAAAGCAGCCCTGAAAACCAAGCTGGAAGATCTAAAGGGTAAATGGGTGGAAAACCTTCTAGAAGTACTTTGGGAATACAGAACAACAGCCAGGTCAACAACTCAAGGAACACTGTTTGCCTTGACCTTCGGAACCGAAACGGTGGCATCTGTCGAGGTTGGGCTCCCACCCCCAGGATTGAGTTCGCAAACAATGGACACAATGATGAGTCCCTTTTGTTGAGCCTGGATCTCTTGGAAGAAAAGAGAGAAATAACTCTATGTCGTATCAGGAATTACTAGAGGAAGATAGCCAGGTACTACGACAAGAAGGTCAGACACAGGAGTTTCAAGGTAGGAGACCTGGTACTTAGAAAACTTTTGTTAGCAAAAAAAGGATCCCACTCATGAAAAGCTGGGTCCTAATTGGGAAGACCCTTATATTATAACAAGGGTAGTTAGACCTGGAAACTATGAGTTGCAGACTGAGGAAGGAAAAATCTTGCCTTATTCGTGGAACGCAGAACACCTTAAGAAATTCTTTCAGTAAGATCCTTCTATAATAAGGATATTTTCAATAAAATAGCAAGTTTTTTGTTCATCCTTGTGTAAATTTTTGAAATGACGAAAAATAAAAGATGAGCTCTTCAACTCATAAATTAAATATGAGCTCTTCAACTCATAAATCGAAGATGAGCTCTTCAGCTCATAAATTAAAGATGAGCTCACATGCCCATAAATTATAGATGAGCTTTTCAGCTCATAAATTAAAGATGAGCTCACAGGCTCATAAATTACAGATGAGCTCTTCAGTTCATAAATTAAAGATGAGCTCACATGCTTATAAATTGCAGATAAGCTTTTCAGCTCATAAATTAAAGATGAGTTCACAGGCTCATAAATGAAAGATGAGTTCTTCAGCTCATAAATTAAAGATGAGCTCACAGGCTCGTAAATTGCAGATGAGCTCACAGACTCATAAATTAAAAATGAGCTATGTAGCTCAGAAATCAGAAGCGAGTCATTAAGCATACACACAAGTAGTAAGCTCTTCTATTCGTAGGATTTAAGACAGGTTCCTTAGATCAAAAGTAGGCGAAGAGATATAAAGCAAAATTACAAGCATAGTAAGTGGTGAAGGAAGAGCTTAACCATTAAGTAGAGAAAAGATGCGAAATCTCTATAACAATACAAGCGGAAAAAATAGGAGAAAAATAAGGAAAAGTTCTCAATCCCCTTGAAGGCGTTTCTTAAGTTCGAACACCTCCCCCTCAGATGGTTGTTTTCTTCCTTCAACTTATCTTTCTCTTTATTTGCTTCTGAAAGAAGATTCGTAAGCTTCCGCCCAGCCGAAGAAAAAATAACAGTTCCCAGCGAACTTGAGGAGGAAGAAGAGCTCTCAGAAGAACCACCCCTCTTACATTTCCTGAAAGAGGTGCTGGCACCTTCACCTTCTTCAGTTTCGGAAGGGGAAAAATCAGAGTCTAGATAGGAAAAAAAATCCATTGTAGCTCTTGCGGGGCTAAACAGGAAGAGATTGTCTGACATCATTATCTCAGGGAAAGACATAGGCTTAGCATCAATTATTTGTTCAACCCTCATCACCTCCATTAGATCTAGGTTAGGGGCACCTGCAAAATAGAACGAATTTTTTAAAGGCTCACCATTATCAGACCTAGCCAGTAAAGGCAATCCAGACTTTAACCTCTGTAAGAATAGCTTTTCCAAGACCAAGGAACTCGACAATCTGTATAGTGCAGCTCAATGGACCTCCAAGAGTCCCCAGTAACAAAGAAGAAACGCTGAGCCCATCCTACAAGAGGGGAGGGGAGGTCAAGCACCAGGTGTCGTAGTTTAAAACGTCTCTATTGAAAGCAAATGAAGCTTGGGACCTCAGCCTCCTCTCGGTCAAAAAAATAAAGGAACTCCGCTACAGTTGGAAATCCGTCATTCCCCCACAGACGCCAAAAGAGAAAAAAAGCTAGTTAAGGTAGCCCAACCCTTGGGAGAGAGGCGAGAAGGACACAAACCACAATAAGCCAAGATATACCCAATAGAAGGGTGAATGGGAAGACTCAGGCCCATCTCTAAAACCCCCCTCAAAGAAGTACGTCTCCCCTAGAGGAGATAATTGCAGGGCTCATCAGAAGATGGAACCCGTATAGGCAACTCTTAGTCTAGGAAAAACTTCCTCTTTACCCTCTCCAAATCTGAAGTTGATATGGTAAAAGGAACTAAATAACGAGAATGTCATTCCCATTCAATCCCAAAGGAACTACGCTCCTTGAATAAAGGTGAAATAGGAGCAGCCATTAAACCCTCAAAGAAAAAGAAGACAAGGAGAAGGAAAAAACATAGAACCTTCGGAACATAGGAGAAGACTCCAGGGATGTATGAAAGTTTAAAGAAATTATAGCAAATCTGAAAAGACACCAAGTCTTTAATTGAATAAAGATGCGCACAAAATCCTAAGTCGGCGGACCTTTGGTTTTCCTCATCAAGAAGACAGTTATCCCTTTAAGAGGTAGTTGAGCGCCAAAGAATAGTGGCCTCAATATTTTCTTGGCACCCCTCATCCACCTCAAGCTCTTTCAACGCCTAACGACCCAGGAGAAAAACAAAATCGTAAGTTGACTTCATAGTTGAATTCTGTCAATTCGATTCGACCAATTTGAAAAGCCAAGGCCAGATTAGAAGAGGTTCTCCGCAAATTTCAAACAGTTCTACAGATTTGCTCTCAACTACGTAACTTCTGACCTTGGAGGTCAGACTTTCTCTTATGCTTCAAGGAGGTCTAAATGACCCCTTGAAGCAAGGGGCAGGGAGTAACATAATATGTGCTTAACAACACTGGACATGGGAATCAATATCACAACCTTAGTGCAAAAAAAAAAAAAACAAATTATTAATTAAGAGTCAGGTGTGCATTTTAAAACGGAAGTTACAGAAGTCACAGTTCAAAATGCAAGCTCATAGTCACCAATAGAAGTTACAGAAGTTATAATTCAAACTCAGGGTTACAAAAAATACATATCCTAAGTTTCTGAAGAAAGAGTGAGTAAAGGGTTCTGCAGTTCAGTAGTGGTAGCTCCAACTGTAGCAAAAGGAAAAGGACTTGAAAGATCGGCAGTTGATGCTCTTGAAAGCTCAGCAGGCGAAGTATCTGGCAAACCAACTATCGAAGTCTCTGGGAGAAAAGGGGCTAGAAGCTCAGTAGAAAAAGTAACCACAATCCCTGAAGTAGGAGCCTCGATTTCAACTGATGGCGAATTCAGGGCCAGAGCTTTGGAGACAAGATCAGTAGAGAAAGGGACAACCTCATGAACGACCAAAGAAGTATCAGCATTGGGAGAGGGCATGACGCAAGCCTCAGAGTCAATTGCCTCAATCTCTTCCTCCGTAGGGACTTCAAAATTGAAATTCAATTTGGGATAGGTCTCTTCAACTTTGTCTTGAAAGGCAAGCCACCCGGAAGCCCACTTGGTAGTAACATCATCCCTCAACTTAGCAATAGCTTCATCTTTCTCTTATGCGGCAACTCTTAGCTCTTCAAGTTCTTTGCAAAGGTCACCATTCGCCTCGGACAGGGTGACATACTCCTTTCTCAGGTTCTCAAGGGAGCTCTGAACAGTAAAGGTTTCCTGGCTGGCTTTGACCCAAGCATCAAATTTAAGTTTTAGTTCCTCCCTGGCCGTTCTCAGCTCCTCTCTAGTTTTCTTCTCTCCTTCCTCAGCCCTATCCTTCGCAGCCTATAAGCTCTTGAAGGTAGAAGCTTGCCCTTCCATTTTCTCTTGAAGGTCCTGCACCTGGGCTCGAAGGTCATCTTTGTCGAAGGACAGCTCGGCGACCTTAATCTCATATGCCTTCATAGCTTTGACAGAGCTCTCCAAAGAGTGGACCCTGTTCATCAAGCTCTTTACTTGGATAGCCGATTGGGAACAGAAAGAAAATCAAGAAATGGTAAGCCCGAAGATACAACAGAAGAATTAATGAGAGCCCAAGAGTACAAGGACTCACAGTAGCTACTCCTTGAATAGCTGAGCTTATGGACACTTCGAGAGACATGGAAGAGGCCCTCAGAATGTCAGAGTCGGGAAGAACAGAAGAAATGACCCCAGCAGCAAGTTTGACATTATCAAAAAATGAACCTTCGCCCTTCTTCACTTTAGGATGCTCTTATTTCTCTACTTTGGAGCCCCCAGAAAGGGGCAGAGGGAGATTCCTTTGGAGGATTGAGCGAGGTTAAAACTCGGGCAGTCATTTCCAAAGCCCTTTTGACCTCAGAAGAGGAAGGGGAGGTTTGACCTCGCCTGAGAGCATCTGCAAAGACAGGCAAAACACCTCAGGAGGGAAGGTCGCCTATAGTTGGAAAGGAAGAGGAAGACTGGACAACTGTAGGATAAGTGGAAGTAGAAGGAGCCTTGGACGTGCTCGACTTCGACACTTTGGTGGGGGGAGTGGACCCACTGCCAGGGCCGAGCTTAGCCTTACGCTTGCTACCACTCCTAGTCTTCCTTAATTGGAAAACTTTGACTTGAAGCTCTGCTGAGGTGGGATCCATCGAGAAAGAACCTGAGAGACTTTAAATAAGTCAAAAGAAAAAGAAAGAAGAAAAGGGAAAAACTAAATAAGGAATTTGATGGAGGAAACATCACCTGTTACTTCATCAGCTCTAATGATGGAGATTGGGATCGGGACCTCTAGAAGCCTGAACCCCTACTCAACCAGAACCCAAGGCTTTATGAGCTTGGAATACTTTTCTGAGTCACATTTCTCCAGTCTCAGCAGCACCCATTCGTCCTCAACACTGAGCTTAGGGTGAATACCTGCGAAACGATGATAGGAAGAGCAAAATCAGTGAGGATCACCAAATCCAACTTAAGTCAGCTAGGGCAAGGACTTACCCAGGCCATCAGGGGCAGACCAAGCTCTGGGGATTGGGAGAGTATCTTCCTTATCTGTCGAATTGTACTCCCACTGTTCGCCTCCCACATAGAAGAAAAGTTTCTTCCAACCTTTGTGTGAGCTTGGGAGATCAGAGATAATCTATTTGGCTTTGTCCGTTTGGAGATGTAAACCCTCAGAGGAAGTGTGTTTAACATTGAAAAGATCCATTAGTAAAGAAACAGTAGGAACCCCAAGCTTATGACTCTCAAAGAAGACGAGGAAACCCACCAGCACACCCCAGAAGTTAGGAGAAAGCTGGGCAGGGCAGATGTTGAAATGTTGCAGAACACTCTTGATGAAGGGATGTAGGGGAAAGCGCAGACCATTATCGAAGGTAGACATAAAAAAGCAGACTTTTTTGTGAACCTGGGAAACATACGGGGTGAACTTGTCTGGACACCAGTACTGGACCCCTAGAGGGAAGTGAAAAGGAGCACTGAGAACCTTCATAAGAGAAGGAGTGACCTCGCTAGGGCCCACGAGCTCTGCATTTCTATAAGTAGCCCCAACACCCTCGGCCAAGACTCCCACGCCACTCACCTTGTTTTTACCTTTGTTAGGATTCGTGGGCACAAGAGAGAATGTTGGAAGAGGTTCCATAGTATTTGCCTCAACATTGATGGAGTCAACGCCAGGGAAACTATCAATTTCCTCACCCACGTCACCCAAATCGACGTCTTCCTCAGCAGATTTCTTCCCTAGGAGGAAGACCGAGAAGGGAGTGGCTCCGAAAGAAGCGGACATGGTTGGACAAGAAAAAAGGAGTTTAAAGGTACGATACATGGTATGAATGTTTGCAAATCACTCTCTAAGAGTCTGGGGAGCAACACAAAAACTTCCAATAAGGAAAACCCTAGAGGTAGAATAAGGATCTAGGAAGAGGGGAATGCGAGACAAAAATCGACCTCGGTTCCTAAAATAACAGAATCGAAAAGTCCAAAAATGTAGAAACCACCTCAGGCTTGAGGGATCCAGAACCAGAAAATGAATTAAAGGCAAGAAGTGTACCTAAGTAAGGATGAACAGTGGGCCAAAGCTCAAATTGGAGGCGAGGAGCGAACTTCGTTGAAGCCACGAGCTGATTCAAGAGAAATCGATTTTTGTGAAACCCTAAAAACGACAGCAAATTGGAGAAGATGAGTGAAGAAGTGGAGAAGAAGAGTCAAAAAGAATTTGAAAAGAGAACCGTTGATTCAAAGGCATTTAAAGTTAACGGTGTTAGCGGTTTTTGATGTGGGCAACGTTCGCGAGAAACGAGGAATGACATAATTACTGGTAATCGTCAAAAATATTGTTCATGCGCAAATCGAGGTCCGCATGTGGAGGTCTACCTTAGGCGAGCTCCAGTTCAACCCTTGCTCAAGCTACCTTGATCAAGAGTTGGGGGGCAACTGATGATACAACAAACAATTCCCAAAGCATCTCAGTCGTGGAGGTTGGACAAGTAGGTCGGGCAAGACATGCATAGCTCAATGGATTGAAGCCCGAACTCCCCCTCAAACGAGACAATAACGGAAGTGATAAGGGAACAGTTGGATGCTAGCTAGAACCCTATAAGCACTCGAGAATTGTATCCAAAACAAAAAGCCTTCAACCAACCAAGATATTCTCCAACAATCAAGGAGGAATCCACAGGTGAAAGGCAAGGATCTCGGCAGAGATCCCATAGATAGAGGAACAGCTCTATAAATACTGTATAATACCCCCAATAAGGGAGAGAGGTTTTTAGTAGCACAAGAGATTGATTGTAAAGGGGATTCCCTCATTATAGAAATGGAAGGAGTAAGAGTCTTCATTGAAGAGTGGATTAACCGAGTTCCCAAGCTGACGAACCACTATAATTTTATTGTGCACAACTCCCCAAATTCCCCAGTAATCTTTACACAAATCTCACAAACCTCGTAGCTTAGGTCCGAGTTGTCAAGTGTAGTTCATTCCCTCTGCTCATCCACATCAATTTACACTATCAGAATTTTTGTTGACTTTTGCTACAAGTCATTTATTTACATTTTAAAATTATTTGTTAGTAGCTATTGATAAAATATTATCATAATCCATCCATGAATTTAATTGATGCTCATAATTCATGAATATTTGAGCAGGTTTCATTAATAGTTTCATACAATTTATTGTCATGCTTATTAATTTATTATTTATTAAATTCTAAATGTGTTAGTACAATCTATCATTAATAATAATGTTGAACCTCTCAAAATTTGAATACACTACTCTCGAGATTATTGGAAATAATTATTTGGCATGGGTCCTTGATGCTGAGACCCACCTGACTGCCATAAAACTTGAGGACACACGCGTAGCAGAGAATACCGCATCCATGCAGGATTGTGTGAAAGCTTTAATTTTCCTTCATCAGCATATTGACAAAGGATTGAAAAACGAATATCTTAATGAAAAAGATACACTAAATCTCTGGGACAGTTTGAAAGAAATGTATGACTATTAAAAGATTGTTATTTTTTTATATGCTCACAGTGAATGACAACACCTGAGGTTTTAGGATTTTAAAAGTGTAAAAGAGTATAATTTGACATTATTTAGAATCACTTTAGAACTAAAATTACGTGGGCAAACTATTTCTGAAAATGAAAAGTTAGAGAAGACATTCACAACATTCCATGCCATTAATTTGCTCTTGCAGCAACAATATAGAGAGCATAGGTTTGAAAAATATTCTAATCTGATAGCATGTCTTCTTGTTACCCAGAAAAACAATAAGCTTCTGATGAAAAACCACAATGTTTGTGCCTTCTGGATCAAAAATATTCCCTAAAGTGAATGCCACATTCCTTGACGTGAACGCCACCTCGCATTATGGTCATGATTCGAGTGGGAGTCGAGGTCATGGTTACAAGAAAAACACTTGTCATCCTGATGATCAAACAAACCCACTTTACCGCCAAAAGGGGACAAACAAAGAAATAAGGCCAGACAAGGGGAAGAGTTTACAGAATAAACTTCCCAAAGTCCACGAGGAAGTTTACTATAGGTGTGGGATGAAAGGGCAATGATCAGGTACATGTCGTACGACTAGACATTTAGTGGATCTCTACTAGTCATCAATAAACAATAAGGGCAAGAGAATAGAAACAAATTTTATTGATCATCAAAATGAACCAGCAGATATAACTCATTTTGATATTTCAAATTTCCTTGTTGATCCTGGTAATAGCACTGATTGTTGTATTGATGATGGGAATGCCCATCTTGATTGATGCTATGTTGTTTATCCTATAATTAGTAATTTATTGAAAACATGTTTATTTATTTTTGTTTGTTGAATCTTTGTAGACCTACGGGTATAACCGAGATAGTCAACCTCAGCTCAAGGGAGTAGAGGTCACCGGTTCGAATCTCTTATCTTGCTGTTGTACTGATATTTATAAAGGATTTTTTTTTCCATGAGTATACTAGGAAATTACCATAACAAAAATCTACTACATATTACAAGCGGTTCTTTGATAAATATTACATTAAATAATTTTGTAAGAATTATGATTGCAATGATAAAGTAATACATAAAGGAAAATAAAAATTATAATTACATAAATAATAAGAATACACAAGAGATAACAAAAAAGAAGTTGCAAGATATTTGTTTCAAGAGCCATAGAAAATTTAAATCTTGCTTTATATGGTTTGTATGCTATAACATATATATACTTGATCAAAGAGACAAATATCTTTACATGATCTAATATTTGCTTGAGCAATTAAATGAAGGTATTGATAATTTGGTTCACGCATGGTAAGCCACTACTAATGGGTGGTGAACCTTGCAGATGCATATTTATTAGATAGTGGTACAACACATAAAATCCTTCGAGATAAAAGAATTTTCTCAGAATTGATGTTAGCTGAAGCTAATGTAAATAAATACAATATCAGATTCTACAAAAATAATTGGAGGCACTAGAAGAGCAGAATTTATGTTACCAAATGAAACAATGTCTAAAATCAATGACGCTTTATATTCCATCAAATCTAGAAGAAATTTGCTGAGTTTTAAAGATATATGTCGTAATGAATTTCATATTAAGACTATGGATAACAATAATACAAAATATCTTTGTATTACTAGTATGAATTCCAATCAGGAGCTAATACTAGAGAAACTTCATACTTTTTCTTTTGGGTTGTATCATACAACAATATGAACAGTTGAACCAATTAATGTGATGAACCCGAAGCTCACGGATTGAAAAACTTTTATACTTTGGCATGACCAACTAGGTCATCTAAGGTCAATAATTAGGGATGGCAGTGGAACGGAAAAAAATGGGGATTCGTCTAAACCCGTCCTGTTTGGACCGGGGATGGACTATAAGTATTGGATGGTAGACGTATACGGGGATATATATATATATATATATATATATATATATATATATATATATATATATATATATGCCCAGTTAAAAAACCTAAGACCTAACTTCTCTTCTTCTCTTCTCCTATTAGTGATCGAGCACCTCCCCCCTCTCAAGACACACATGAACATCGAGACCTTCCTCAAAATCCCAAGTTGTGACTATCAACGCATCCCCACCTCTCTCTCTGCTTCTCTCAGTCTCAGTTGATCGATCTCAGAGATCTTCCTGAAGGTTTTAGTAGCTTATCGATTTTGCGATCTTGAGGTGCTTGAGCTTCGTGGAAATCTTTTGACTAGCCAAATTCTAGATAATCTTTCACATCTTTCACAGGCACAAGCATCACTGGTTATCTCTCTCTCCTCGCAGGTTCAGGCATGACTGGCTTATAATTTCATTAACCCAATGAACCATAGAGGATTTGAAGATGATGGGATTTTGGGATTTTTGGATTTAAAACCCTTTTGTGATTTTGTGATTTTGTGATTTTGGGATTTTCGGTTCCAATAGGAGCAAAGTACAGAAAATCATCTCCCTGAGTTTTTATTATTTTGTTGCAGTATGCATGAAATCATCTACTAAATTTGGGTAGTAATATGAATTGAAGTAATGAAAAAGGTTATAACCAAACAGTGCTTTGATTATAATTGTTAAATTCTTTTTCTGTAAACTGTTCAGGCACAACTTGAAAACCAGTGATCTCGTACAGAACATAGGGCCATATTCTTAGTCATACACTTTTGTCTGGACCTCCTTGACTTTGGAATCCAAGAAGTGATAGAACAGGTAAAAAAAATTGATCTTTCTAGTCTATCATTTGATTTGAATGATATCAAACTGCTTGAAAATGATACCTTGTGCCGGTTCTACTACAGGTGCATTTCTCTCTCAGCCTTGCTCGCAGTCGCAGATCTCGGTTCTACTACAGGTGCATTTTCTGATTTTAGCTTTGATCTATCAGATTAACATGTCAGATTTTAGCTTTGATCTATTAGATTGACAGAAGACCGTCCAGAATTTTCTCAGGTAGTTTATGGGTAGTTCATCAGTCATAATTTTCTGAGGTAATTTTCGAATGTGACCTGCAAGATTGGAAAGTTTTTGTTTTAAATTGTTTAGTTCTACCGTAGAACTTCTACGGAGAGGTTTTGTTTGGAAATCTGTTTCCGATAGTTCCCGAGATGAGAACGCAGTTAGAGGAGAAGGCTCCACTGACACCACTTAAAAAAAGGCGCAGTATCTTTCTATATCGCTCTCTGTTGCGCCCTTTTGTTCTTAATTGATTAGGCTTCTTAGGCTCACTTAGAAGTTAGATTTTATGGGATGTGTTGAATCAGATTGAAAAGATCAGTAGATGCCTAATATATGGACTCAGCTTATGTAGTAGATGCTGGTCCGTGTGTCAAGATAATTTGCCAATTGGATGACTGTTCTCTCAGTATTAATGTGGCTTAGAATGGAGTGTAGGAATCACAGTTCTATTGCATTTGTGAAACCTTATATGAGCCATTGTGATGCCTTAGCATGTTTTTTTTCGGAGATTATAGCTTTGCTACTCTTAAAGCTGTTCTTGCACATATGCAAAAAAAAATTATAATCTATGCTCTCCATTTTTCTTTTTCTTATTTTTTTAAAAACTTGTACGGTAATGAATAGATCGGAGTTTTTATTGGTCTGTCTAATGACTTCAGTCTGTAAAAGGCAGTCAACTAGGGGTATATTACAGGGGAAAAGGTCAAGTCTGAATCCTCTCTCTCTCTCTCTCTCTCTCTCTCTCTACCTACCTATATGCTCACATTATTTGGATCAATTGCTCATATAGCGTCTATGATAAATGGCAACTTTGTGTAGATTTTTGGTGTCATTGTACTCAATAATGATATTCTCGTGGATTGTATGTTGAGCTAGCTTTTACCAGTTTGTTCTATTTGTATGCTCTCAATTGGCTCCTGCTAGTCAGTTCTTTCATACCTCAACTTTTGATAGCGTGCTTGAAACATGTATGCCTAGCAATACACAGTTGCTAATTGAACAAAAATCTGCATGGAAGTTTGACTCTAATATCATTTTTATGGTTGCTTAAATTATAGCTATGGCAAAACTCACTTTCAAGCACATTCCTAAGGTATCCTCTAAATTCTGTTTTTTGTATTTTGAGTAAGTAGGTGCAATTTCAACCAATCAATTTTCAACCAAACTCAATTTCAACCAATCAATTTTATTAGTAAATACAAAATATTTTTTATGCAATTATTATAGTTTTTTATGTTTTATTTTCTTTACTAAATTACAGGTGTGATTGTGTGAAGCTACATGGCAGAATAGTGACTGTATGAACCTACATGACCGTGTGAAGCTAAATGTCATTAAAGTAGTGACATTTGTTGTTTGTTATTTTGGACATTTGTTAAGATGTGTTGTGTTATGTTGGACAATTATATCAAAATTTTTCCTATTTCTCATTACGTAGTATTTTGGACATTTAATGAGGTATATCGTGTTATGTTGTTTGTATTTTCAATATTTCTTCATTTGTTGTTTGAATTATATCAAATTTAAGTAATTATTGGAGAATGTTGTTGGATTTTTAAATGTTGAATTTATTTAGAATTTTGGATTACGTTGGCTTGGGCTTGGACGGGTACGGGGGCAGGGATTAAAAAAATTTTCGTGGACGGGTATGGGGATGAAAAAAATACCCGTTAATAGGGATGGACCGGGGATGAACGAAGGTTTTTTAAGCAGGTACGGGGATGGAGACTATATCCCCCCGCCCCCTGCTTCAGTCCACTAGCATCCCTATCAATAATGATGTGTCGGATCATCGACAGCTCACATGGGCATCCATTAAAGAACTAGAATATTCTTTTGCCTAGTAATTATCTATGTATTACATGCTTACAAGGTAAATTGATTATTAGACCGTCTCATGTATAGGTCAATGTTGAATCCCCAACTTTTCTTCAACGAATTCAAAGGGATATATGTGTACCTATTTATACATCATTGACCATTTTGTTATTTTGTGGTCTTGATGGATGCATCGACAAGGTCGCCACATGTCTCTTTTCTATCTACTCAAAACATTGCTTTTACTCTTTTTTTGCCCAAATAATTCGATTGCGGGCACAATTCCCAGATTAACTCATCAAAATAATTTGTTTTGATAATGTTGGTGAATTTACATCCCAAACAATTGATGACTATTGTATGTCTGTCAGAATTGATATTGAGCCTTTAGTTGCTAACAAATGGTCTAGCTGAATCTTTTATTAAAAGACTTCAATTGATTGCTTGACCTTTACTTATGAGGATAAAATTAACTATTTTTGCTTGGGACATGTCATTCTGCATGCAGCCGCCTTAGTTTGTATCCGACCAAGTGCCTAACATCAATATTCACCTTCACAACTTGTATTTGGTCAACTCCCAAATATTTTTCATCTATGAACTTTTATTTGTACTGTACATGTCCCAATTGCACCCCCACAACTTATTAAAATGGATCTCAATGTGGATTGAGAATATACATTGAATATGATTCGCCTTCGATCATAAATTTTTCTTGAACCTTTGACAATTGATATTTTTACCGCAAGATTTGCGGATTGTCGTTTTAATGAGACACACTTCCTGTCATTAGGGGGATGAAATTTGCCGCCTGAAGATCGACGTGAATTCTCTTGAAAAGTACAATCTATTTGTCATTTTGATAAACTTACTTCTCAATGTGAAACTGAAGTAAAAAGAATCATACATCTATAAAAAATTGTTAATTGGTTGCCTGATGCAACAAAAGTAACCAAATCATATATACCCGATGTGAATAGTCTGGCAAAGATTGATATTCCAATTTAGAAACCTATGGTAACAAATTAATCGTCTCGCAACCATAATTATCCACAAATAAAATGTGGTGCTAAGCTATGAAGGTTCAACCCAGCTTGGTTTTCTGAGTTTAGTAATTGGCTAGAGTTATGCATTTTGCCTATATTGTTATCTTTTCAAACCTAATTTTGGATAACATGCAGGCAGCAATTCCTTTTTTAGTGAGGGTTTTTCAAATCGGAAGATGAAAGAAAAGCTTCAAACTCGTATAGGAAGTTTTAGTAGTTCTCACAACCAAACTTAGAGAAAATGTCAAGATTTATTGACCAAAAAACAAAACATTCAGACAATTTTCTTCAAGTAGTTAGACCAAACTTGCATTAAGTACATGACCCACTTGAATGCATCAATTGACTGCATTTGATTCCTTTTAATACAAGGTCACGATGAATAAGAGATTTCAAGTAATAAAAGAAACTTTCTTCAGCCTTTTAGATTTCTTGTTGACCACAATGAGGCTGTTAAAGCTGTTGCATTGAAAAATATTCCTCAAAATATCAAGTTGACAGTACCTGATTTACAAAAATACATTATAAATGTAGCTGCAGTTGAAACTAGAAATGTCACTATCGAGAGAACATTTTCAGCAATGAAGATTGTTGAGACTAGATTGCGTAATCGAATGGGTAATTGATGAATGATAGATAGTTTGATTACTTACATAGAGAAAGATATTTTCGATGACATTGATAATGAAATTATCATACAATGCTTTCAAAGTATGAAAACTCATCAAAGTCAATTTTTAATGACTGTAATTAGCCTCATTTTTTTAAAGGATTATAATTAACCTGTTTTTAGGTTTTTTTTTTTTTTTTTGGCATAGACTATGTATACTTGTTTTTGACCCATCTATGTTCAATTAATTTTTAAGTATCACATATGATGGAAAGAACAAAAATGTATCAAATTATTTTTGTTAACCAACCTTCAGAGTCATGATCAAGTGCTGTTTGTTCATTAGATAAGGATGAAGGATGATGATTAGATTAGCATCTTATTTAAACTTATCTTTTGTAATTCAATCGGGTTGATCAATGATTAGCTGAACATGCATATCTTCTATTGTATGAAAATATATATTGATAATACAATAACGTTTTGGCTAAGTGAAAATACCAAAGCTTTTATACATTGTTTGATGGTATCAGAGCCCATTTGCAAACTGTTCATTACTGATCCTACTAATAGATTCAATGACTATTACTGCTTCCGCATCTTCTTTCATTGTGCCCAACATTGGGCAACCCATATCAATCAAATTGGATGGTGAGAACTATCTTCAATGGCTCTCCTAATTTACTCGTGTTAAAATCTAATGATCTAATGGGTTTTGTGGATGGCTCAGAACTATGCCCTGATCATTTTCATTCTCAAGAAGCTGACACAGACACTGCCAATGTCAATCTTGAGTATCTTCTATGGCACAAGAAAGATCAATTCGCTCTTTCTTGGATCGGTACAACTCTCGTACCAAAGTACTTTCCACCGTTTATGGGCTTACTACTGCCAAACTGGTCTGGTCGTCACTCTCCACCAAATTTACTTCATAATCACATTCTAGAATTAATCATCTACAACGTCAATTGCATAGCTTGTGTCAAGAGAATCATTCCAATTTAGAACATTTGAAACTTGCGAAAAATCTTGTTGATCAACTTGCATCTGCCGGTAAGAGTTTTGATGAGGATGATTTTGTCTCAACATTATTGAGTGGCTTGAATTCTTTATTTATTCCCTTCCACAATTCTATCAATATTGCCACCCGAGACAAGATTATATCACTTGAAGATTTTCAATTTGAGTTGATTTCTTTCGAGATTTTTCTTGAATCTCATCAACGAACTATTCCACCAGAAAGTTCGTTTGCTCTATTTAGTGAAGAATCTTCTCAGCAATTCTTGTGTCACCAAATCAAGCCAAAGTCTTCCTATAAGACTTCTTCCCTTCATTGGGATCCAATTTTTCTCAGTCACAAAACCCACAAAAAAAAAAAAGAAGCCCACTGGTGCCCATGAAAATTGTCAAATTTGTGTGAAATTTAGTCAGAAGGCATTGGATTGTTATCATAGTTTTGATTTTTCCTTTCACGGTCGTCATTCTCCACAAACACTTGCTACAATTGTTGAACAAGGTAATGCCTCACTAATGGCCAAAATTAATGGTGCTAACGGTGGCGAAACATGGCATGTAGACAATGGTGCTAATTAGTACATTACCGCTAATCTCGTGCAATTGTTTCTTGCGTAGCCTTATACAGGAGGCGAAACTATTGCCGTGGGTAGTGGCACAAACTTGGAGATAGCAAATTCTGGTTCAGTTCTTTTTTCTTCTCCATCGTCTTCCCTTCACATGTCACATGTTTTACATTGCCCCGAAGCTCTAACCAATCTATTGTCAATTAATCAATTCTGCATTGAAAACAACTATTTTTTTTTTTTTTATCTGGTTCTCATTACTTTGTTCATGATGTGCAAACGGGCAAACTATCGTTAAGAGGTCAGAGTGAAGGTGGATTGTATCCCATTCACTTGCGGAAATCAGCTTCTGTGAAACACACTAATGTCACACCATTCTTAGGTGTCAAGGTTCTAGTCACTATTTGGCATTCAAGATTAGATCATCAGTCTAGTTCTACTGTTTCGTAAGTTATTAGAGAACATTCTCTTCCTATTTCTGGATCATTGAATAAATTTAGTGTTTGTGTTCCTTGTCAATTTGGCAAGAGTAAGCAACAACCATTTGTGGCCTCTATTCGAATTTCCAATTTTCCTCTTGAGCTTATACATACTGATGTATGATCTTGTTCAACTAAATCACTTGGCAGATGTTAATTCTATGTTATATTCGTGATAACTTTTCACGATTTCACTTGGCTATATCCATTAAATCAAAAGCTGATGTATTCTTTTGCTTTATCAAATTCAAGCTTCTAGTTAAAAATCAAATTTCACTAAAATTAAACAACTACAAGCTGCTAATGGTGCCAGAATACATCTTAAATCCATTTAAACAATTTTTATCGGACCATGGCATTATTCAATGCCTAAGCTGTCCCTATACCTCACAACAAAATGGATTGGTTGAACGAAAACATAGACATATTGTGGAACTTGATTTATCTCTTCTCTCTCAGTCTGGTTTTTCTAAGGAATTTTGGGTGGATGCATTCTTAACGTCAATCTACCTAATCAATCGGCTGCCATCCCTTGTGATATCCAATGTCTCACCATTTTTCAAATTGTATGGAAAACATCCCGATCTTTTCTTAAGTCGTTTGGTTGTGCATTTTACCCTATCCTCAGACCATATAATTCTCACAAGCTCATGTTTCGTAGTAAACAATGCCTTTTTGATGAAACTCTATTTCCAGCAGCATCGGGCAAGTCTTCTTCCTCACTCGTCCCTGGGATAACTTCAGCCTCCTTGGACTCTTCATCGCAATCCAATTATTCCATAATTCTATCTCCTCCTAGCTAATGGAACATCCAATCACTTGTCCCTGGGGTAACTCGATGCTTTACTAGCTAATGGAACATGGTCTCTTTGTCCTTGGCCTTCCACACACTGTTGTTCAAAATAAGTGGGTTTATCGTATCAAACAAAATCCTGATGGTACTATTGGTCGATACAAAGCAATATTAGTTGCTAAAGGATTTGATCCGCGAAGTGGCATTGCTATTCAATTTGATTGGCTAGTCCAACAATTAGACGTGTCTAATGCCTTCTTGAATTGTTACCTCACGGACAAAGTGTTCATGGAGCAACCTAAGGGGTTTGTTGACCATCCGTTTCCTGATCATGTTTGTAGGTTGCACAAAGCTCTTTATGGGCTCAAGCAAGCTCCTCGTGCTTGGTTCACACGATTTCATGATTACCTCTTGGAATTGGGCTTCACTTGCTCCTCTGTTGATTTCTCTCTCTTTATCCTTCATCAAGATCAAGATCATGTTCATATTTATATGTTGGTTTATGTTGAAGACATTTTAGTCATAGGCACACATGCTTCGATGATCTCCTCCATCATTGCTACTCTTCAATAGGAATATTGCCTTAAGGGTCTTGGTCATCTCCATTTTTTTCTTGGCATTCAGGCCACTTGTGATGCCACGGGAATTCATTTACCGTAATCCAAATTTATTGGTGACATTTTTGAATCATGCCAAGATGGTTGGTGCTAAGCCCATAACATCCTCATGTCTTCTCGAGCCCTAGCTCTCCACCCTAGAATACATCATATGCTACATTGATCAAATTTTGGAACCAAATTTTGAGTCCAAATGACATGACACCAATCAAAGAAACTCAAGTCAACTGTCATGTCATTTGGGCTCTAAATTTGATCCTAAAATTTGGTCAGTCTAGCATTATTGTCTTCATATTCAAGGATAATGTGATTCTGATTGGGCTGTCAATCCCGATGATTGTGCCTCCACTTTTGGTTATGGGGTTTTCTTTGGCTCATGCTTAATTTCTTAGTCTGCTAGAAACAAAGTGTTATTTCTCGTTCACGTACGAAAGCTGATTATCGCTCTTTGTCTCTTACCACAACAGAACTCTACTAGTTGTGTATGCTCTTTCGCAATCTTCAACTTCCTCTTCCATCTCCACCCACATTATGGTGCGATAATATCAGTGCTATTTCCTTGGCATCCAATTAAGTGTTTCATGCTCGCACTAAGCACATCAAAGTTGATTTTCACTTTATTTGGGAAAAGGTAGTTAATGGTGATAGTCTAGTTAAATACTTAAGCACTCATGATCAACAAGCTGATGGTCTTGCCTCCCACTATCAGCTTGCGCGAGGAGGGGGGTGTGCTACCTCTTCATTAGATAAGGACGAAGGATGATGACTAGATTAGCATCTTATTTAAACTAATCTTTTGTAATTCAATCGAGTTGATCAATGATCAACTGAACATAGATATCTTGTACTGTATCAATACATCTATAATATAAAACAGGGCGGCTTCAACATCTAACAACCACTAACACTCTAATTCAAATGTGCAGTCACTGTCTCTTTGAGAACCTCCACCCTTATAAATGGTTTGGGTTCACGCATATAAGTTATTTATTTGTACTTTGTGAGCTATATGAACATCCTTGATTATTTGTTAAGGTATATGAAACTTGAGAATTTTGTGCAAATTATTAACTTGAGAATTTTGTGCAAATTATTAATCTTGGGTTGAAATTTTCGGCTGTTGTTAGTGAAATGGTTGGTGCTTGAAATGAGTTCCAATTTGGGTTTTTGGATCGAGTGTAGTGTTGAGGTTCCTAGATTTCTGATTGTGGAAAATTTGAAAATAATTGCTTTATGGGGGTTAGTGTTTGGATGCGATTTGCTTTTGGTTACTTACTTACTTTTGAAAGTTCACCTAATTTAGATTACTTACTTTTGGTCCAATTCAAGTTGTGGTCACTGTTGTTTGAATTGGGCTGAATAATATAAGCAACAGTTTTTTTTCCCTTTGTGGTTCATGTTGCTGAATTTTATACTTAATGCCCAATCTAGCTGTTGATGAGGGTGGCAAATTTTGAAATTGATACTACCCGGTGAATTTAGACTAAAGAAAGGGTTTTTCCATCTTTTTTTTTTTTTTTGGCTGAGGTGGCTTTTGGCAGGGAAACACTTAGTTAATGCTTGTAATAGATCTATTTGAAAATTTATGTTATTAAGATTCCCTGTTTTACTCAAAATTTTTAGAGCTTTAAACCATAGTGTTTGAAGATAAAGATTTATTACTATGTTATTAAGATTCCCTGTGCAACTTATGATGGATGAATTGTGTAATTTCGTCATTATTTGCTGATTGACTATTCACTCACCAGTGCTACAGCAGGCGGTATTCTTGATAGGGCTATTGAAGCAGAGGATAGGAAGTATGGAGACTTTTTGAGGTTGGTATTGTCATTCTATCATATGTCTCTCTCACTTTTTTGTTATCTGCAGTGGACAAAAACTAACCATGCCCGCCTCCCACCAAGGGGAGGGGGGAGTATGCCCACTCCTATGCCCACCTTCACAGGTGAAATGGATGCTTACTCCTAATTTATATGTTATTCTGGGAAGCCAACCTACTAAACCTTATGTAAATGTGATGCATGCAGGAACACATTGAGGGTTACCTTGAACTGTCAGCCAAGACGAAGTCTTTTTTTACTACAGTTGTTGCTTTGTGGGATGCGGATTTCTATGTTAAATATAGGTAGGGATGCCAATATTTTTCTGTCGCATTTTCTCATTTTATTTTTCAAATAACTATATTTGTTTCGTTATTTCATGGGAGATATTATGAGATCATCATTTTGAAGCTGGAAATTACTGTAATAGCTTGCTCTTGTGGAAGGCCTGAGATTCCAGTTTTTTTCTTTTCTCATTACAACACTAAATATCTCTGAATTACAACAACCAGGGGGTCTACAATTGTGGCTAACTGCCTAGCCACTGAATGTGATACATAGCAGAATATGCATCTATAGTTTGTAAACAGCACGTGTTTAGCTATATTATTCTCAACGTATCGTTTAATTCACTGCACTTTAGTATATTAGTAGTGCATCTACCCATCAATGGCCCTTGGGAAATTCTACTCTTGTGATTGTTTTCTCATATTTCAATGCTACAACACTTGCTAGAGTTATGATACTTGCCAGAGTTATGATACCCATCAATTGGCCCTTGGCGGTATTTTTGTGATGCTTTATGTATAGATATGATACTTTGTGGGAATCTTTTTTTGATGTTCGATTGTATTTTTTGTGATGGGTATTGATCATTTTTAAGATAAAAATTAATGTATTTTTTAGTAGAAAAATAATATAAAAATAAAACATATATGACAAGAATTAAAGTAGTTATCAAATATATTTTCAATTTTAAGCTTTCAGAGTTTGTAAAATAAAAACTACAATCAAATAAATTTTCTGTTGTTCGTTAGAAAATTGTCTGAGTTACGAAATGCACCATTGTCCATTCTGTACAGTTGGAATGCTTTCCGTGGTAGGTTATATACATGTGACTCAATCGGATGAAATATCTCTACCCCAAAAATGCTTTTTTTTGATTTTGCACAAAGAATGTAATATGCTTGGTTCAACAAGTTATCAAGGTTTCTCCATGCATTATATCCTATGGATTGATGTGGACCTTTTCAACATAAAATTGGAATCTTCTGTTGCAATAGAAATAGAACCAATGTGGATTACTCAATAATTGTACTTAATTTGATATTTTCTTTGAGGACTACTTAATTTTTAGTGTATTAACAAAAATAGTTTTATGCAACGGGACAAAAATAGTTCTCGCTTCAGTTGGATTGAGAAAGTGTTCATTGGATGTGCTTGGTGGGATCCTTAGGTCATATAATATTTTAACCTCCCCTCTTTCACGGGCAATTGTGCATGGCAGGAAAGATGATTTTTTGTTTTGTCCTTTTGAAAATTTCCTGTAACTTCTTTTGACATTTCTATAGATCTGAGAAGGCTAGAAAATTGCTTGCTGAAGTGTTACTCAAGGGACTACAAGGACACAGGTAGACCAATATACTCGCGCTTTGTTATTCTTTTGGTTTAAATTGTGAGTTGTGTAGTTTATATGATTTATTATTGGATGACCACAAATTTTTCCAGGCTTGTGGCCACAAAAATGGATGCTTTATTATCGGCTCCCCAATCGATCCTTTGCCATGGCCCAGGTACCCCTCTTTCTCTCTCACAAATCACACACACATAATAGAACACACAGACACACACCAACATACTTGCATACTCTCTGCGTCTCTCTCACTCACACACACACGTGCGAAACATTGCAAACCTAGATCCACCACCATTTGCTATTTCCCTTATTTAATGTTATTGAATTAGTTTTGTTGTTATGATTTGAATTTGTGTAATCGATATCCACAAACTTTTTGGTGATGAAAATGTTAGGGTTACTTTTTGATATCTATGATGTGAATATCATATTTACTTTTTCCTAATTGAATTCTATCAGTGCACCATTTTACCGACATCCATGTCTGAATTCATGTTCCTTATTGTGACTTGCATCATCAATAATGCATTTGCTTCATTATTGATTGCATTTTTTTAATTGTGATTTTGTTTCATAAAAACTACTTTTCTTATTTTACTGTTCATATATGTTGACATGTTGGATAGCTTAAAAACATATGTTCCCTCCTAATGCATAGTCCTAATGCATTGACAACATATGTATGTAGCTGTTTACCATGGATGAGTTTCATTTTTTATATACCTATTTTTTTTGGAAATTTTCGCGTACAATGTATCAATTAGGTTGATTTTTTTTTTTTTTTTGTATAAATTGAATGTTAATGACGTTTGGCAATTGCGATTGATCCATGCTAAACATTGCAATGATCAAATTAGTTTGCCTTTCATATATTGGTAATATGAATTGTTTGGGTTTAAATTCAACTATTGATTCTTTTGGTTATTTGATTCAAAATGGTGCATATAGGCAATTAATATTCAGCTGGGACAAAGTGAATTGGCTTGGTTTGGAGTCACGAAATTGGATTAGTTTTTATATGGTTTAAATTATGTTCTATGCATTGAATGGGCATATAATTTATATTGCAATCGTTTCTAGCTAGCCTTTTTTATGGATTGAATTCATTGTGCTACAACTTTTAGGAATTTCAACTTTGCCTACACTATTGTGGTTTTCTCCTTATATTCCTCTAGATATATATGTGGATGATGAATGAATGTGTTTATTTTTGTGGATTTTATGTTTTGATCTAATGAATTATTTTTATGGATTTAACAATTAAAATTTTGCTTTTCACTTTATGGATTCAATTAAGTAAACTCATAGTTTTTTTTTGTTAATGTAGATTATCTATTTTCTAAGATTTTTAATAACCAGTAGTTTACTGTTTTCTCAGTAGGAAAAAAAGAGGTAAGAGTTGTTGGATATTACTCATCTATGAAAAATTTATGATGTGTTGATATGTTGATCAATTTTTAGAAGGTTGTTGAATGAGGGAGAACAAGAGTTGGATGAAACAAATCAAGGCAGCAAAGAGCATAGAGAGGGCAGACCATGGTTGGCAATGCTTGAGTAGCACGTTAGGTGCATGAATCCACTTCTCAAGTTCTACATGAAGAATGAGAGGGTGGTAGTATAGTTTGATTACTTTCTTTTGATGCTCTGTTGTGGTAAACAATTATGATTGTCTTTTTTCTTTATTTCCCAGATTTAAGTATATGAACCTTGCATGAAGTTAAGAACAGTGTCGTGAATTGTTAAATACTTTTTGGATAATGAATTGTTGTTATAGCGTGATATATTGCTTCACTTTTGAGTGTGATATGAAGTTATATTTTTTTAACCTTGGAATATATTATGAATTGAGGGTGACAATTGGGGTTTTATGCGTTCATAGTTTGGAATTATTTTGTTATTCTTGAGTTGTTACTTCTATTCGGTGCAGGTTTTTCGATAGTATTTGTACCGAAATTTATTACTTCAGTCTGTCCATAGGTATACATGCTCTAGAACTATATAGGGATGATCTTT